>JBBPUM010000233.1:0-21838 GCA_038094695.1 Chiua aff. virens
ATGAGAAGCCAGGGATGACACGTTGCCGTGCAATTTGATTGGCCGTGTGTTACTACCGGTGTCATCTCGGACTTGGAATTCGTCGCTTGTACCTCAGTACCCTCTTTTTTGTTCAAACAGCTCCACCACCAGTCGTCTCAGTTCACCATCTTATCGTCGTAATAGTACGTTCAAACCTCCCCATTTTTTGCGTATAAAAGCCCGCAGATTTTTTCGACCGTCTCCAGCTCCTCCTCTGCGTCGTCGATCTACTTGACTTCGTCTCCAAAGGGTGTTTTTGCAACCCTCTTTGCATGTACTCGAACCAACTCGGTAGCACCCACAATCCCCACCGAGGCACCAAACACACTTGCGCAGGCTTTCTCGCTGCTCACTAGAATCGTTTATCTACCCTCTCACATCCACCATGTCCGCCCCGGCTTCCTCTGGGTACAACACCCCTGACTCTGAGCTCGAATCCATCCTCCCAATTCATCCGACGGCCGTTCGCCGCCCAGAGTACATCAAGGTCAACTCAGAGAACACTACCTATACCGACGAGAACATCACTTCCAAGTACTTCTATCGCGGTGCCGACGTGGTCATCTCAGATGGTCAATTCAACGTTACTCCCACCGTGAAGCCATTCGAGTTTCAGACCGCCCGCAAGGTCGGAAGGACTGGGTACGCGCTTCACGCCTTTCCAGCGCGCGATTTGCTTACCAATCTGTCTTCTAGACTTATGATGATCGGAATGGGTGGCAACAATGGAACTACCCTCTGCGCTACTATCCTCGCGAACAAGCACCAGATCTCCTGGCGCACTAAGGACGGTCTTCAGCAGCCCAACTATATCGGCTCTGTTTTTCGCGCGTCCACCGTTCGCATCGGTTCTGAGCCTGAAACAGCCAAGGAAATTTACGTTCCTCTTTGCGACGTCCTCCCCATGGTTCATCCAAACGACCTTGTCCTTGGAGGTTGGGACATCTCGGGCATGTCCATGGATCAGGCCATGGAGCGTGCTCGCGTGCTTGACTACGACCTTCAACGTCAGGTAAAACCACACATGGCCCTCCTCGGCTCTCCTCTCCCTTCTATCTACTACCCCGACTTCATTGCTGCCAACCAGGAGGCGCGTGCGGACAACATTGTGTCTGGCACTAACAAGCAGGCTCACCTTGAGCACATCCGTGCCGACATCCGTGAATTCAAGGAACAAAACGATCTTGATCGTGTGGTTGTGTTCTGGACCGCCAATACCGAACGCTACAGTGATATCATCCCTGGCGTGAACGACACAGCTGACAATCTTCTTGCTTCTATCCGTTCTTCGCATTCCGAAGTCTCCCCTTCGAGTCTCTTTGCCGTCGCTGCCATCCTTGAAGGCGAGCCTTTTGTAAATGGTGCACCTCAGAACACGTTTGTGCCCGGTGTCATTGACCTCGCCGAGCGCCACAAGTCCTTCATCGGTGGTGACGACCTCAAGTCTGGTCAGACAAAGCTCAAGTCGGTGCTTGCCGAATTCCTCGTGAACGCAGGTATCAAGCCATTGTCTATCGCGTCTTACAACCATCTCGGTAACAACGACGGTCACAATTTGAGCGCCGAGCGCCAGTTCAAGAGCAAGGAAATCAGCAAGAGCAGCGTCGTTGATGATATGGTCGACGCGAATCGTCTGCTTTACAAGCCTCCTGTCCCCGGTGCCAAAGGTAAAGCGATCAAAGGCGAGCACCCTGACCACATTGTCGTGATCAAGTACGTGCCTGCAGTCGGAGACTCTAAGAGGGCCATCGACGAGTACTATTCCGAGATTTTCTGTGGTGGCAGGCAGACGATCAATATCTTTAATGAATGCGAGGTATGCATATGGCTATTCCGTCTTGGCTCATCTCATGTTTGTCATCATTTAGGATTCCTTGCTGGCGACACCACTTATTTTGGACTTGACTATCCTCACGGAGCTTCTTACGCGCATCAAGTACCGCGACGTCTCTGCAGGTCAACCTGACTTTGCTCCGCTTTACCCGGTCTTGTCCCTCTTGTCTTACATGTGTAAGGCCCCCTTGGTCAAGCCAGGCACAGACGTCGTCAACAGTCTCGGTAGACAGCGTAACGCGCTGGATGCTTTCCTTAAGGCGTGCCTCGGCTTGGAGGGCAGTAGCGATCTCTTGCTTGAGACGCGCATCTGGTAAAGGATGTTGCGGACGATACCTCAATAACACTATCTTCATTTTGGTCTACTGTTTTTTGGTCTAGAATCTGGGTTCTCAACAACCTTGGTTTGCATACATCGCCGTGACATTAGCTGTCATACATTCAACTGTTCTTAGATGTTGCGTTTCACTATTGTTCCTTATTCTGATCCTTCTTGCAAATGTACCGAGGTATCCTTTAGAAATGAATAGTGTGTACCTTTTTACGTTTGACGCTGAAGCTTTGAAGATTTAGAAGTTAAAGTTGAACCTCTGAGGAACCTGCGTCTACCGCTCATGGTCTTGGCTCATGCATCTGACGCCCAGCCAAGCTTTTTCATTTGATATGTATTTAATGATTCCAAGGCTGCTACTGACAACGATCTAGTGCCCTGCAGGGTCGCCATGGCCAACCTGATGGTATCCTGCGTACTTGGATTTGCTTCTACCATGTGTCTCCCAAAGTATGGGTTTTTACGCCAGAACATTAGAATCTTGCAGCCTGTTTTGGACTTGGGCTAGCGATGTATGAGTTCCTGGAAACCTACTGTACGATCGATTGATTCACAACGCTCGAGTTCACATAAAACAATCATAATTTAGTCCGTATTCCTTCGACTCCGACCTTACCACTACGACTTTGCCCTTGTCTAGCCCGACGTGATTCATGTGTCCGGCCAAGGTACCACAACATTGCCTCCTTGATCTCAGCTAACCATTCTTCGACGACCGCCTCCTCGTACACGTTGCTGTCAAAACAACTAGACATCGTCATACGTCCGCCAAAGTTCCACGCAGTCAGGTAAAGCTCTGCAGGTCGTGCATTAAGATGAAGCCAAGTATTTCTTAACGCAATTCTTGGTGCCAGTCCGGGGTCAGTCGCCGAGGACGACTGCGAAAAGGGTTCAAAGGACCGTGGAGGTATAGCATAACCTGCTCTGGACGGGTGGGAGGTGGGAGAAAACGGCGAGAGTCGGTGGGAAGGCGGCAAGGGGTATTCAACCGGCAGCATCAAAGATAACTAGCAACTAATCAATGACTATGAAACACACAACATGTGGTAGAGACGCACGTCACCAAAACTGGAACCCGCGTGGGCCCATGATCTAGGGATGTCCTTGATCGCCAAAATCTCGTCTGAGTCTTCACGCTCTGTAGCGCTCTTGGTGCATCGCAACCACTCTAAAACTACCGGTGGTGCGCGTAATTGGCGCTGCACGCTCGCCGCATGAACCATTTCGAGGAAGAGGGGATGGTTGAGGAACCCTGCCGCCTGCTTCTTGATTAACTCGACACGATACAGGAAGCGATCAAATGCCAGGAGGTCCGTGAACGGCGGTGCGCCATTCGAAAGACGAAGCTTACGTCCATAGGGTTTTGCCGTTTCACCGAGCGGAATGCATGGAAGCCGGTAAAAGGATAAACTCAAGGACGTCACGAATTCTCCGCCACCGCCTCCCTCGAGCCACGCCTTGTCGAGGTATGGGCGTACATTAAGTGGGGTTGAGATCGTATATGGCTCTTTCTTTCGGTATTGCCATTCTTCCTCGGAAATTTCCCCGCGCAGGTATCGTCGGTAAAGCACGCGGGTCATGGCTATTTGCGCGAGAACCAAGTAAGCATTTCCAAACGTAATCTTGTGCAGACGACAGTTAGTTAGCACAGTTGTGGCTTCTGCAGGAGTGAGTACGATGGACATCTCGCGAGATCGTGCAGCGACGAAGGGTGTCGAGCGTCTGATGGAACACGGAAGTGTATGACCACCCTGCAACAATGGTGTCAAAATATTGGGAAGATCACGATTCGAGGGAGTGCTAACCTTCATTTTTTCCATCCGGAATCGGAGTATTAGACTCCCAACAGCCATTCCCCACCGTCGCCTTGCTGGACTGAGACAACGCAGTCGGATAGGTATCCGTTCTGCTAAAGGGACTGCCATGGCTAGCCTGTCTTCCAATGGAATTTGGACTGGTTCGGATTCTCCTCGTGCGAGTGTATCCAATAAACACCGTACGAATGTGTAGTTCGCCATCCCATCTGTCACAAGATGCGCCACCCGGATGATCAAGTACAGGACATCCGTGTTCTCGGCTACACGAACGACGCGTAACTGCATCAGGAGCTCCTCCGAGAGCGGACGCTCACCATCGAAAAACGTCGTGATCCGTTTTTCCACTTCCTTTGCGCAAGTCACCCATTCGAAGACAATCTCACCAGGACGAAGCACAGTGAGATCATGCTCTCGAACGACGAGATGAGGCTGGGAGGCAAATCCTGCGATCCTATCACAATCGTCATCACTAGCTGTCTTCCTGAATAGCATGCCCGACGGTCCTCGTATGATGGCACCGGTAAGTGGAAACCGTCTCTTGGCAGATAACCACGCCTTCACGACATTAGTGTCTGAAAATATACGTGCATCTTCAGCGCCGTTCGAAAGACGAAGCTCATGAGCAAGTACAGTGTCTGCAGTTCCGTTTAAGAGGCCGTCCCAGAGAAAGCTCGTTTCCGATGGGTCCATAGGGCGATGAAAAATACGGCCTTCGGTGGGATCCGTGTCGAGTAAAGTCCAGCCAGGCATTAATGTATCTTTAATGAAGGAGGAGTGGGGGGTTAGTCAGTTCCGCAGCCTGACCAGATTATAACGCCCAAGCTTCGTCCGCTCAGACTCCTTCTGGACAGACTCATTGGGTGTAAAGCGATGATGGAAATGGAAGAATGGCACCGGTTCGTGTCCAAAACCAGGGGAAAGCTGTGTGTAACCGTTGAGCGAGTGCACGAAGCGTGCTTTCAATTACATAATTACAGGTATACAAATCGAACAATCCAACTTTCATGATCACGCTGATTTTCATGATATTAGGAACAGCGACCGACGCATTACTTGACTAGCACTGTCCCTTCAACGATATCGATGCTTCGACTCTGTTGTAATGCACACCTCGGCCACGCCCTTTGCATATTTTTCCAGGACCCTTGTTCCTTCTCATCAATTCTGGTGTGACTGGCCGCCGAAGTGGCATCACGGCGACGTCCTGCTGCTCTTTTCTTGTTTGAGGGGCCTTCTTCTCGGCCTTCTTTGACCGTCCTTGATCACTTCCGAGTCAGTGTCAACAGACTTGCTCATTTGTGAAATAATGTTACTAATATCCCTAGACTCGGAGGTGCTGCAGTGATTCTTTGGAAGAAGGGGCCTGATGGTGAATGTACCGATTGACAAACTGACCCTTGACCAACTCGTGTCAACATCGCCCCGTGATACCTCTTATGGATGCGTCCGATCTACCGAAAGGAGACTCAATGCTCCGCTTGTGGACCGGTCCCACTATGATGCTAAAGCCCAAATATTTCTCTCTATCCCGAGATCCCAGCCCCATAATTGGTACGTGCCACGCCAACATTGTGCTCCGTGCAGCTGTTTTGCCTTTAGGTTTGTCATGTGAGCTTAGTCATCCGTCGAACACTCTTTAACTTGAATGCATGTAAACCGACTTCAAAGGTAGCTAAGGACGAACAGCATACCTGCATATTGAACAAGGGGGAGTGGATGGCTTGGCAGGAATTTGGGTGTGGGAAGTATGGCCGCCAGATGGATATGAAGGACAAAAAGACGACATGCGGTGATATGAGCTTAAGGAGGTATGGCAACAAAGAATTCGGAAAGGAAAGGGAGATACATATGGGTACGAAAACTTGTGAATAGAAGCCGTCCGATACTCGCTACCTTGCACGTGCTAATCGTGGTATATCCGTTGGATCAGGGATCAGTAAAGGGACTTTGGAATAAGTTGTTGGCCAGAAAGCTCAACAGGCTCAGTTACTGGGTAGCCATCATCTTCTTTTGGCTAGAACATCGACGACAATGTTGCTGTACTACAGACCCGGTATAATAAGTTTAGCTTCCCAACGTTCTTAGCCACATCGTGACGGAGCTGGTCATCGCTGACTCGGTGAGTATGTATGATTGTCCCGCGATATGTCCGCGCTATATCAAATTTACAAAAATCTCACGGATCAAGAGTTTCAAAAAATTCAGACTTCCCCATGGCCAGTGACCCAACGGTTGAATTTTTGAGCTCCCGAGTCATGCCTCGGCCTGCGACCGACCGCGTCCAACGATGTTGCCTGCCTCGTTGTGTGAATGGGTGCCTACATTGATACACAAAGCATCACAATAACACATTCTGTGCCTATTCTGACCAATATTAACCAGGCATGGCGTAATACCAATATAATCGCACAGGATTGAGAAGCTCAAAATGCCCTTCCACCCAAACCACGACAACGAAACGAGGCATAAATAGGTCACCTCTCCTTGCTCGAAGACCACCCAACTTCGCTCTTACACTATGTCGTCGAGTCCTTCTAGGGAATCGACTCCAAGTCCAGTGTGAGGTTTCTTATCGACCATCTTACGTTCATCACACGATACTGACACTGGTGGTGGGTTTAGGCCGAGTCTCACGACGACTGCGCCACTCGAAGATTTCTTTGCTCAGTTCGCCAATCTTGGCTTCGCATACAACGAGAACAGCACTGCGCACAACAATTTCAGACGCCTCCGCAGGACGTCTGGATGGGATCCGAACTCGGCGAGAGTGGCAGCGCTCCGCATCGAATTCAACGACGCACTCGTTCAACAATTTAATTTTCTCTTTGGGACGGACAACGACCTGGAGGCATGGCAGAACTTGTGTGAGGTTATCGACATCAGACCCATCCCCGTTACCATTGACGACTGTAAAAGAGTGGGTTTCTTCTTATCAGGCGTGGAAAATGAACTGACACGACACATTCCTGCTCAAACAAAGCTCGTTTGGGATGCTCATGTCAATATCGTTGATCTCCTCGAATGTGTGCGGACTGGGCGGCGGCCGGTACCAAAGTTTGCAACGTTGGAGGAACTCAGAGTGTATACGAGGAAAAAAGGGAAAATGTTCCCGAAAGAAAGTGCGTATACAGGAGGATTACTGAAGGAGCTGTTGCGGGAGATTGTCAATCCATATCATGGAAATAGACGGAATGGGAGTGCAAAGCGAAAGAGGAGAAAGGCCCGCAGACGGGCTGCAGCTGCGGCGGAACCTTCGTGGTGATTGCAGGAAATGTCTTACGGTGTGTCGTGTCTGGGTTCGTGTGTTGCTGTCATATGATGTAAGATGCTTTGTAGTAGTATCAATATTTACTCAGAGATGGGTGATAAAGTGGACCTCGTCTTGTCTATCGCCTTGGTGCAAGACACCTGTGGGTCATCACGATGCCAATAGGTTGGAGGTTGACTATAATCCTGGACTACAGTAACGTTGTGAGGGTGAAGAGAACGTCTGAGCGATTCAGGTGGTACGATTGACTACCTTTAGATCTTTGTTTTCGTTTGCCCGAAAGCCCGGTGGACAACTTCTGGCGTTGATTCACCCTAAGCCCGCTATCCATGCACTAGTAAGTTATACCGGTCTCTGGGAGCGGGGTGATCGCTGCCGGACCGTGACAGACCATGGACTCGATGGATGGATACCCTGTCGTGTTGCTGGTCGTCAATCATTGTAGGGATGATGGCACAAAATCATCAGCACTGGGGTGACGTCAAAGTGTGGGGCATGGAACCTGTCGAAATGGAAATTATGGAATCATCCATAGTGCTATGGCCTTGCCCTCTCAAGGTGTAAATTCTCACGGTGTTGAACACAACTTTGTTTCTCTCCCTGCCAAACTCGCGTATGGCTCCGATGGCTTCTCCGTGTATGACGTCACGACTGACACTCACACACTCGCGAGCGAACCCTGGGGCAAAGCTGTCCGCTTTTGGGACACACTCACAGGTGCCTCTCTCGGACGTCTGCAGCATGCTTGCACCGTGAGGGGGGCTCCCTCCTGTCCATTTGGGTATCCGTGGTATCAGGGACAAACGACGAAAGCTGTATCTGCGGCAGGTATGCTCAAGTGTACTTCAAACTCGTCTCAGCTACTGACCCCATTAAATAGGCACCGCGGCTGCAGCCACCTTTCGACGAGCACCAGCACCACCTAACGCATGCAGCCCGACTCCGGCCCAGAACTGACCCTCGATCCCATTGCCTCAATTTATGAGTAGTCACAACTGATGATCTCTCCCTCCCTATTGACACTTGTCAAGCCATGTAAAGCAAACCTTAGTTCCTACTCGTCACCCGGGATACATCTCCTGCCTTCTGAGGACGTGTATCTGGAAAATTTGTCTAGGGAAATTTCGAGTTCGGTCGTGGTGAGTGGCCTGATTTGCGATCCATCTCTCCGATCGTTCCCTCACCACGGGAAACGTCGACGTGTACTCGAATCAGATGCGCCAACTGGTTCGACCCACCACCTATGTCTAACAACATTTACTCATCGATCCCTCGCAGATAGACCTTGCGTGTTCACATACCCTACGCCTCCCCTCCAATATAGTCCTGTTTTATCGAAACTTGATTCAAGTCTGTTTTCCGTGGTCGCTGCTGACCCCCTAGTGAATGGATAAGGTGCCAGCTAATCTATTGGCTTCCAAATACTTGCATTCTAGCCTGATTCAAAACCTATCTTTCCGCTACAGGTATCCAGTACAAGTCGAACCATCCACCTTCATGGTTCGTTCGACACCTAGTAGTCTCCGAAAGGCTCGCAAGACCAATAAATTTAAAGAGAAAACTAGTCTGCGTGCTTCGTGAGGGCATTTAATTCTGCGCGATAATCAGGTTTTTCTAGCTCCCCGATTGAATGAATGCAGGTGAAACTGAATCCTCAAGTTCGTGAGGGCCAACTCACACGGTCTACTCTGGAGGAAGACTTGCGCGAGCGTGGGTACACGATCCTCATTTTGCCGAAGGAGTGGTTCGTGAGAATGACAAAGGGGTGTTATGGCCTGAGCTCCGAGGGCGTGGCCAAGCTTTACCACGCTTTTCTCAAGCCAGTCCCATGAGCGACGTCAGTTTTTTCATTGTCTCGACGGTAAGTGTCGTCTCGCATGTAAACATTCCTGCCCGATATCCAGTCACACATTCTGTATTTCGGGATTCTGCAGAGGTCTCGGAAGATGGTAAAGGGAGGGTATTACCAAACGTCGTAGATCCGCTGTGACAACACCAGTGGTACATCGCTTGCGAATAGTTGTGCATGTACTTCGTCAGCATGCAAGTCAAAAGATCCGTTCAGATTGATGACACTGCAAGTATACAGCACACACATGAAGCGTCCTCTCAACTGAGGACATCGTGTGCAACTCAGAAGCCTCGTTGTATCACGCAAGCATCAATACTTCCCTTTGTTCAACATGAAGTATGTACTAATCAGTGCCAACATGTTTCTGCGGAGGACACTGGACCACATCTTTAGCTCTAACAATCTTATTCGGCATAACAGAAACTTGGGTGTTTAATCAGTAGGAAAAGCGAGTAATCAACAACTTCAGCTGTTACAGTAAGCACGCCACGCCAGTTAGACTATCAGCAACCTAGGTGTTACAGCTTGCACTCATTAGCTCACAGTGGTATAGAATCGATCGCGCTCGATCAAGGTGACATCCTGCGCTGGCCAAAAAGTGAGTCCAGATCGCGTGCTACTCACACTCTCATGGACCATCGTATTAATACGTTAGCATCAGCTCTTACGTTGAATCCCTGAAAGACGTTCACTTACCATTCGCTTTTGGCCTCACAGAATTTGACAACCACATTGCGGTATGTCCCCGCTTAAATTGTTCACACTCGGAATCTTCCATACTCATGTTTGGGTAGGAGTCCCACTTTTACACGTGTCTTCAGCAATGACGACAACTCAATCTGTCTTCCTGAGTTATTAAAACCGCTAGTGCCGGCCCGCTTTTGCTTTCCATTCCTCTGCTGTTGCATGCCGTACGGAAGTGATATCATCGTACTATGGATTACCGCACTGGGTGTTGCCGACGATGCACCTGACGAGTGTGGTTTTCAGCGTACATCAAGGGTCCCATTTGACACCGACTTGACTCCATCCGATCTGGATGTCAACCACTGTCATACTTGATTCAGACACTTTGGACATGTTCTTCAGTTGTTGTCTGGGGGCGTTTGCATTCTCTCAGAGTGGATGGGACTTGAAGGGGTTGTGTCGAGTCCGAACGAGGCCCCCCATAATAAGCCGAGTAAGAATCAGAAGGAACAAACACCACGTTGACTGACGAAAATGTATACGAGACACATTTGATTGACCTAGATACTCTATATTCCCGACTTTTCGCCCCTGCGTCCTCACATCAACCTCTTCAATTCTTGACGTGCAGCCTGGAGCCGCCTCAGTTTCTCGTGAATCTCTTGACGCACTGTCATAACGCTGATAGGTTCCTCCAGCATGCCCTTGCAGCGTTCGTACCCGTTCGGTCCGGTGATCTGCAGTCCCTCCTGGATGGCCTTGTCGATACCTTTTTGTATCCCAAGCACCATTTCGTGATCAATGGCCATAGGGACCATGTCTACAAAGCGTTTGTAGGCAACTGCACATACGGCGCGCGAATCAGTCTATTGTGGATCATTACTCGAGTCGATTCTTACCTTGGAAGTACGCCCGGACGCTCGCCATAATGTTCAGCGCTGCCTCGACCGGGTCCGGTGGAAGAAGTTTGGGAAGGTCGACCGCTGTGGCTCGGAACCCAAGTTCGTTGAGGCGTGCAATCGCATTGTTGATCAATGCCTGGCGCTCGTTTGATCGTTGAGCATACTGTCCAAGTTGAAGTTTAGTCACAAGATCCCTCTCGTCTCGGCGGGCTTTGTAGAACCCCAAGAACTTGTCTTTATAATCAGAGTAGTAATGCGTGTTGAGCGTCGTCGGGTTGTCCTCGAGATCAAGCAACCACTTGATCCTCTCCTTGGCCCTCTCCGCGGCTTCGTCGAGGTGATCGTTGACGATCATCCTTTGCCATGGGTAAGTTCAGGAAGCATCAATGGGGTGAAAATAGGACTCACTGTATCGCTTGGTTCGCGTTGCCATTGCCCATGTGAGCAAAATTTTTGATAACAAGCTTCGCGAGATCAGCTTTCAAAATACCATAGACTTCCTCGAAGAGGTTCATCGCCGGCTCCTTCCACTTTTGTACAATTTCCTTGATATATGTACGCTGGACCACAAAAGGATAATTATCTGGGAGTTCTCGGGTACAGGCACTGGCAACATATGTTCTGACAAGTTGCGATATGAGAAGGAAGAGAAACCTACTTTTGAGCTCGTTCTAGGACTTCATCGACGTAAATGAAAGGGCCATCATAACTTCTGACCGCCTCGTCACTTCCATCTTCGTGGGTTAGAAATTCAGGCTCTGGAGTGTCCTCTCGATGTCGAGAAGGTTCGAAGCCTGGAGCTGTTCTCCGTATGGCTATCTTGAAGTCTCGTTGATGTGGACGGATGGTCTGTAATAGACCGTCTTCTTCTGGAGTACCTTCGACGCGATGCTCGAGGTCTTTCGCAAAATTCTTGAGGACATGGTGTACTTCACCGACTGGGTCACTAGATGGTGGTCTTGGAAGCGCACGTAACTTTAAGTCAGTCTCCTGGATCGCATTGGACAGTTCCTCTTGGATCTTAGGAAGTCTTGTTTGAAAATCGTCAAAAGGTGAAGGGCGAGACATATAATCACGACTGCCGACTCACCTCTTTGCGATCAGCTCTGATAAAATCACGCTCAACCTCTGTACCAAAAAGTTGGTTCGTAAAAATTGTTGATATTGGGATTCGAGAGAGCACCAGGGTTGCGTCGAACTAAACCAATTGTTTTCAAGACGGCGTGCCTCTAACCATGTGATTCCCCTCGAAACGTCTTGTGAAGAAGGCTGTTTGACGCAGTACCAGTTGTTCGCCAATGGTTCCATTTCGTTCCGAAGGATCCTCAGCCATGCCTGTTCATCGCCTGCTGGTATACGGTCTGGCTTCGTAAGAACGCCTGTGAAACCACGGTTAGTCAAACACGAGAAGTAACTAATAAACGCTGACTCACCAACGGTTCTCCTTCCCTCCGGGTCATATTGCTTCGCGAGATGGTGGGCACCTTGATTCTCAAAGTCGGCTATGGAAGGCAATATTAGGAACCTAAAAGCGAAAACCAACCGAGGTACGTACTTTCGCACGCAATGGTGAGGAGAATAACACAACTTGGCCTCTCTATGTACGAGGTAACCAACGATTTGACAAGATCAATGTCACGAGCATCGCCCGCTCTGCCAACGCTTGCGATGAGACCTGGTAGGTCCACGAAAGAGAGATCCGTGAGTTCCGGACCACTGATCTCTAACGAAACGTAATTCTTGGAAAAAGACACTTCGTTTTCATTCGACAAATTTTCCCCTCCAAGATATTCCTTGGGATCCTTGGACGGGTTGAGTATGGCTTGCTGAGCACGCCGAATCCGATCTTCAACTTGGTCCTTGGAGGTGATGGGTTCGCCAAAGGGTACAATCTTGACGGGGATGGGTACACCCCTAGCATCGGTACTGAAGTGTAGCTTCACCAGGCATTTCCACGGCGAATCTGACTGTGAAAGCTTGCATTCGGTGGGACAACTACATGAAACGTGAACATGCAGTCAGCCTATATTATAAGGAAGGACGATTACCGAGTACAGGTTCCCGAAGAACGAGGGAGGGTGATGCCCGAGATGGATTCGATCAGTGAAGACTTTCCCGCACTCTGGCTTCCGATAACAGCAATCATAGGCAGGTCGATATCGGTCTGAACCCTGCGGACCATATCCCGTGAGTATTGCATTGATAATCAATTGAGATGACAGGGTTCTATACCCGGTATCGCGCAGACGATTGATTAGCTGAAGCATGGCCTTTCTATTGCCAATATCTCCAGGGCCAGAGAGACCGACAGCCATGTCGTTGTTAGAATCACCAACGACGGCCGTGGAGGTGGCTATATCGCTCGAAAAGGAGTCGGAGGATCCAGCCGTGAACATAGAAGACGTAGAGCCAGAACGGCCCGGCCGGCCGGACTGTGGCGGGCATAGAGCCAATGGGACAATTGCAGAAGACATGTCTCGAAGTAATTAGCGAAATAGAGATGGATGTTGATAGTCCAGGAGGTCTTCATGGGGGTTTAAATAGGCAGCAACACAACATGAGTAGATCCAGCAAGCTGCGTGGGCAGTGCGAGTAGTGGCTGTAGCGTGGCTTCGTTGGACCCACAAAGATGTCATACGCCGAACGCCCACAATGTGCAGGACTACCTGGTGAGGACAAAGCAGATAACAAAAACTGACTTACAAGTACTGCTTTGTCTTCATGCCACGGGGCAAATCTCACGTACTTTATTATGAAGTCCCTGTGCTACTGCAGAGCCCACCACTTGTCGAAAAGCGGCTGCAAACCCATTCAAGGATGCTTGTTTGTCCTTTCTCTTCAGAATTCCACTGCATTGCCGTGAGCTCAGCAAATCCCTTCATGAACTCACGATGCGGCTATGGTGACTTGCTTGAGGTGCTATTCCTGAAAGGTTGTCGCAAATTCGTGAATTCCGACTCCGCCACCGTAAGTACATCGACTCCGAAGTCATAGAACAAACCTTAAATTTATCCTATGACGTCTGGCTACACGTGCTGGGAGTACTACTAAGCAGTAGGTAGTTCTCCAAGTTCATCGGAATTCCCGTGTGGTGTCCGTCTTCCAGTAGAGCATTCCCGGGTCCTGTAAGAATAGTGTACACCTCTGATCGTGGCGCGAGTACTTCGGTCCATTAACCTCGCCACCAGTCTTCAGTTAGTCTGCGCATTGAGGTACCTTTCGCTGAGGGGGAAATCATCAGTGGTCGATCAATGCTGGGCAGATTGTAAATGATTCGAACCTTGACGCACGGGCCCATCTTCGAGCCATTGAAATGATTCAGATCCCCTGTGGTCTGGTTGTGCAAGGCGTCGACGACTCGGACGAACTCGAAGCACAGCCGTGCCATGGACCATGCTGAGGTATGAAAATCCCACGAGTCATGGGACCCACTGGCCTTTCACGGGCACCTCCCTGGCCTGAGCTGAGCGCTGAGCCCACACGGACACACCAGACGTCATAATTACTGCATCCTGTGCTTATCGACCAATAGTAAACAGGCCACGAATATGCATGCAGGTCAAGTACTAGGTGTAGTAATCGCACAGGATTGAGAAGCTAAAGAACCACCTACATGAGTACTGCTAATACGAGACATAGGCAGTCACATACTAAATGAGTAGGCTATGGGGCTCATCACTGGCATCACCCCCCTCTTCTCAGGACGAACGGCGAGCTGGGACATGGCAAATCTGGCAATACTATTGATGGGTATGAGAAATAAAACCTTTTCAAGATGGGCTAACGCCGTGTAATCTCGCTCAAACGACTCGGAAGATCGTCTGGGATGTTCACGTCTATCTTCTCATGTCTATGCAGGCTGGACCGCCAGCGCGAAATTTTGTGAGGTTGAAAGAACTGTATACACCAAGGAGAGAAAAGAAAAAAAGTTCTCGAAAGAAAGTGCGTAGGCCGCTATGCAAGGAGCACCAATCTGTACTTTGGAAATAGGCGAAATAGGAACGCGAAGCGAAAGAGAAGAAGGGCTCGCAGTCAGGAAGCAGCTGTGGCGCAATCTTCGCCATGGCTGGGGGACGTTTTACATTGACAGTGTGTCGTGTTGGGTCCGCACGCCATTCGTCTGTGGACGGTTAGCACGCGTGACCTCATGGATAGGAGTGAGGCCTAGTGAAGACCCAAAGGGTATGCGGCGTGGCATGAAATGCATTATAATCCGTAGTCACCAGAGGGTGCACATGTTTGCCTCGTTGACCATGGGCCATAAGCTGTATGCGCTCTTTCAAGGTGTGTTATGGAAAGCCAGACGTTTATGCTCTGCGGAGTACGAAATCTTTTGTACGAAAGTTAATCGATCAAACTGCCATTTCAGGAAGTGGCGAATAACGAATGATGAATAACAAATAACGAACAACGGAAAATGAACAACGAATGGCAGACGACAAACCAGCCAATCCTGGTGGAATCTTGCAGAAAGCAGGGTAATTATTGTTGGGTCATTTTGCAGGAGAGTACCGCTGTTTTGGATAACTATGTAATCTACCTTAAACCGTACATTGCAAGATATTTTAGTATTTGCAAGCTGCCTGCTATAATTACCTAATGGCACCACTACTCCCATAGCACATTCAGACATGCTATTCCAGTGACATCCCTTGGCAAAATAATACATATAGCAGCAGTAAAATACCATGTATTACATATGCAATCATTTCCACTGCTCATATAATGTGTTTTAGTATCTTAAAAGGTTGAGACCAATAGTAGAGTCAGAATAAAAAAGAAGAATATATTCACTATTAATAATTCACATCTTTGACAACTAGACACTATCCTTGAGAACTATTCATAGGAAACTTAGGAGACTTCAATATACTATTGTGGCTTCAATATGGTTATTTTAAAGTATAGGATGGATTCAATACATTCTAAACAGTATATGAAAATGTTTTCCTGTTGTTAGTGTTGTGTATGTCCCTCTGGGTCTAACAAACAAAATATTCAAGTATAGATATCACACTTACAAATATTCTGGCTGTTAATTCAAATCTGAAGAAAACCTACCTATATGTCCTGGATATTTATAAAATGTTTTCTATAGGCTAGGAATCAAAAAATGTGAGAAAGTAAAGCATAGTATCAGTAACTTCAAGTCTTTGTATTGAGATAATAAATTACCTATTACTTGCATTCTTGACAACTGGCATAAATAGAGCATTGCTCAGACATCTGGAATATATGAGTGGGAATTCAACCCATTAGGTATGATATCAGTAAATCTTGTCATTGTTTAATGACACTTAAAGTATACTTGAAGTACACTTACTATTACATAGTATTTTATTACTACCACATTTTGTTATTTGACCAAGGAATGTGGCTAGAATAGAGAGGAAAGGTATGGAAGCATTAGATTGGCTGCTTTTATTGCCGCTTTCAGGTAATTATGTAATCAAGCGATTGTCTTGCCAAATAAATTATAATAACTGCAATGTACGCTTTAAGTCGATTACATAAGCATCCAAAACAGCGCTACTTCCTTGCAACACTCTAGCAGGATGGGCTCTGCCTTCTTCCCCTTCTATTTTCTTGTCCCCTTTGAGTGCTCCTATGACATTTATTGATCACCATTCGTATATTGTCATTTGTCATTCATTGTTCGTCATTCGTCATTCATCATTCATCAATTCCTGAAATGGAAATTTGATTAATTAACTTTCGTACAAAAAAATTCGTACTCAGCAGAGCATAAACGTCCGGCTTTCCATAGTGTGTTGATCCATACCTTCCACCAGTCTTTTCACTACGTACCTTGGATGAGCGGCTCGTCCATCGCCCAGTTGGACACTAGGGTATCAGATATCATCCTTCACCACCCAAGCTCCGACGACCATGGCCTGTCACCAAAACATGCGATTTTGGCACATACGAGGCATATCGAAGCGCTCGTATATTTTCCCAATGGAAGACGTATTGTTACCGGCTCTTTAGATGGAGCTGTGAAGATCTGGAATGTGGAAGATGGGGGGCAAGAGGGACCTTCGATGATGCAGGATTGTGTTCTGGGAGTCGCAGTGACGAGAGATGGAACGAAGATAATCTGCACAGACTGGGGAAATATTCTAGTATGGGACGTGGAATCGCGCAGACTTGTCAAGAAATGGGGTCGTCCCGGGTTTGCAAACAGACTCGCCCTCTCTCCAGACGATCGATTTGTGGCAGTTCGCGGGATCATCGTGGGAGTTTATAATCTCAACGGGACACTGGTTCACGTCAACGGACTCAACGCCACCTCGCTCTGTTTCTCTCCCGATGGCACCAAACTCGCGTGTTGCAGAGAGGACATCTCCGTGTATGACGTCGTGGCTGGCACTCGCATCCTCGGTCCACTCAAAGGCCACCAACAACTGATCTCGAGTCTTTTGTGGTCTCACGATGGCACCAGGATTTTCTCTGGCTCATGGGACAAGACGATTCGCTGCTGGGATTCAACCACAGGTCAACAAATCGGAGATGCATGGACAGGTCACACAAAGCTAATAACCTCCCTCTCCCTTTCCCCAGACGGATTCACACTCGCGAGCGCGTCTTCAGATAAAACTGTTCGCTTTTGGGGCACAGCCACAGGTACTTCCATCGGATGTCTACAACATCCTGACTCCGTGAACGTGGTTTCCTTCTCTCCATTTGGGGATTCTGTGGCGTCGGCGATAAATAATGGGAAACTGTATGTGTGGCAGGTATGCTCTTCGAGTGTGCTTCGAACTTGTCTGAGTGCTCAATTCATTGCATAGGTACCGCGTCACATGCAATCGCTTTCCCCCGATGCATCACTTACTCAGGAAGAAGGTCAGTACGTATTTAACCTTTTCATACTATCTAATTTACGCCGTTCTTCGCAAGTGGGACAGCTTCAAACACATCCGGGATCCAACTTTAGGTATGTCGTTTCCCTCTCTAAATCGTGATATTCCGACCTGATCACACGATTCATATAGCACCAATTGGCCCCCGCCCCCAGACCTCACTCCGCATATCTTCAAGAAGGATGATAGCTATGCTGCTGGTGGAGGTTTTGGTGATGTCTATAGATGCTGGTATCGTGATGGCTCACCTAAGGAGGTTCGCAGGCAATTAGTGATTTCCGCCTATTTTTAACATTTCTCTCAGGTTGCGGTCAAGGCACTTCGGTTCAGAATGCCAGAGACACAATATACAAGCAAACGTTCTCTCAAGGTACTGTCCTGTTTTATATTCCATATTCGACGACTAAATGGCCCTACAGATGCTCCGTCGAGAGCTCGGTATTTGGAGGAGACTCAAGCACCGAAACATTGTCCCGTTTCTGGGAATTGCATACGGGTTTGGAATGGAGGGTTCAATGTCGTTGGTCTCATTGTGGATGGCCAACAAATCCTTGGACGAGTTCTTAACGAAATATAACAAGCATTTATATGTTCGTCATAGACTTCAGCTTGTGTGTGGTTTCCTGGATATCAGTCCCTCACGTCCTTTTTGAAGTTGACTCTGCTTGACAGCTATTGGACATTGCGAATGGGTTACGACACTGTGAGTAACTATTGCACGCCCTTAAAGTCAAGGGTTACAAATGATGCGCGTCAGTGCACTGTACTCCAATTGTCCACGGTGACCTGAACTCTGTGAGTCAAGCACTTGACTTACTCCTGGGATACCCATTTCTAACCAACAAACAGAACAACGTGCTTCTTGACGCCGATCTCACTGCACGCTTAACCGACTTTGGATATGCCTCGTTGATAGGGGATATTCCAGAAGCGCTTTCATATCTCCAGAGATCCACTGCACGGCCTGGCGCCCTGCGCTGGATTGCACCAGAGCAAATTAATTTCGAAGACACCTTAAGCCACACACCTAAAAGTGACATATACTCTTTTGGTTGTGTCGCTGTCCAGGTCGGTCCGTTGAGTATGGGAACTAGGTTTATACTGACATTCATGAAGGTGTTGTCCGGCAAACAACCATGGTCAGAAGTCCGGCAAGAGCCAGCTATCGTCTTACGGTTAGCAAGAGGTGATCAGCCGGGACGCCCAGAGTCCTGTCAAATTGATGACTCGCACTGGAACTTGATCCAGCATTGCTGGTCATCAATAGAGAAACGACCCTCTGCAGAAGCTATCATAGCCCACATCAAACAATTCCTGGATGATTGCCCGCCGTCTCCGCCTTTGCATCAGTCGATGAAGTCCTCGCCATTGTATGACGATTCTGAAGCTGATAGATCACCATCGCTCCTCGACCAGGTTACTGCTGAGGGCGGGCAGAATTCTGATGTTGACAGGCAAGTCAATAAAAGGTAATTCGCATAGTCTGGTCATGCGCTCCGGCCATACTGATCTACCGACTCCAAAACCATGTCGTATTGAAACTAGGTCGCAGAGTACAGACGAGAGTGTATATGCGCCCGCAGCTCGCAAGAGACAGCGTGAAAGCTGAGGAAATCGTGTAGGCTTTACTTGAATTAGGTTATTTCCCTTTCCATGTCACATACTCTGCACGCCCCCTTTGTTCGATATGTCATTATCACAGTGCCACACGAGGTCCTATGCACTCTTGGTTGATGCAGCAAATCAATCGGGATAGACACTGGGTGACCATATTGGATTATAATTATCTGCCTATTCCACACTATTGAAGTCGTCAACGGACGCATCGTTACTAATAACCATGTTCGATCGACTGTAAACCGGACTGTGTGGCCCCCCGGAACGCTCAGCATCCGTTGATCACACCAACGGCCATGGCGCGCCTCGTCGATAATACTAGGCCTTCTGATAACGTTGAGATGTATCTTGTTGATGAGACGAGGTAACTGGGGCGAGTGGAACCGGTGAGATGCGAGGTGTAATGACACACCGGCGCCTGGATGGACTGTCGATCTGATGCGAGATACACTATTCAAACATTGCTGTAAAGTAATGAAAAAGATGCCTCAAACAGGCTGCAGGGACCTCGAAATGAGAGAAGTCGAAACCAAGCTGCCAAACAAGCTGCAGGCACCAAGGAAACAATGTGGTCAAGACCGAAGCCAACTGAAACTTGATCGTGAACATGAGAACCGCTTGAAAGCAGAGTGAACTCGCATGCGATGGTTCTACAGTCACTTGGTCGTGGTGAGGCTGGAAAGTGGACCTCATCGAGCCAACTAGTCTATATGCTGGAAGAGATGGTCGATGAAGCGGACCTCTGAGGGTTCGCATACGAAAGTAGTACCGGAAGGAGCCTCATTCGATGTTAATCCGTCCCTGGAGTGGATGGAGACTTGAAAAAAATTTTCACATACTTTCAACTCAGAAGTGAACCTTTCGAGATTGTGTGTCAGTCTGCTGTGACCCCTTGCGACGGGGGTATCAGAACCTTTGATGCCCTGGTAACTGGGTTGAGCGAAATCAACTTCGTGGGTGGTTCGAAAGGACAACAAAATAGCGAAGATGGATAGGACTAGCATGGCACAGACGCCCATGCTCCCATGACCCACCTTTTATTAGAAGGTGACGCCCTGCCGTTGCGCCTAGGCCCTTGGCTGGCGACTTACGTGTACTACGCCGTGTTCAGCGTTCTCTCCTGCTTTCAGTCTTCTCACTGCACCACTCCTCGAACTTGTAACACAAAACTCACCACCTTAACACCGTCATGTCCCCCATCAGGTCCGAACCATCTGGCCCGGGCAGTGATAGTCTCCAATCATATTGCGTAATACGGGCGCATAGAGAGAAGATCTTGGCGCTCGCAGGTCTCCCCGATGGGCGACGAGTTGTAACCGGCTCTTATGACCAGACATTAAGGGTCTGGGACCTGGAGAAGGGAACACAAGAAGGGAGGCCGATGGAACACGGGGACCAGATCAGCAGCCTTGCTGTAACCCAAGATAGCAAAAAAATCATCAGCGTCAACGAAGGCGGAAATATCAAGGTCTGGGACCTCAGAACACGCCAAGTGGTAAACGAATGGAGTCATCCGGAATCATGGCCCAAGCTCGCCATCTCACCTGATAGTCGACTCGTGGCCTTGGGTGGAAATACCGTGAGAGTTTATACGTTGGAGGGGAGGCGAATCACAACCATCAACACGATCGTGCCTAAGTCCCTCTGCTTTTCTCCCGACGGCAGCAAACTCGCCTGTGGCACCAATGAAAATTGCATTCGAGTGTACACTAGCAATGGTGGCACGCCTATTCTTGGTCCACTGAAAGGCCATAGCGCAACGATATGGAGGATTCTTTGGTCGCCTGATGGCACCAGGATCTTCTCCGCCTCATACGACGATACCATTCACTGTTGGAATTCAGCTACAGGCGAAGAAATCAAACTTTCTTCATGGTCGGGCCGTTTTCTCTGTGCTTCCACCAACGGCGTAGTCCTCGCAAGCGCAACTTCAGATCGTTCCGTTCGCTTCTGGGATGCGACCACCGGTTTCCGCGTTGGAATGCTCCTGCAACATCCCAATAGCACCGGTAGTGATTTTCTTTCCCCTTGCGGTGAATTTGTGGCATCGACAGGAAGGGAGGATGGTCGTCTATATGTGTGGCGGCTGCAGGGTCAGGATTCACTTGAGCGTTGGGTAAGTTCTCAGTCGAGCATCTCGATCGCTCGTACTCACCACCTTGACCACTGTCATAGGCGAATCGTCCTAATCGCGACGCGCACGATTCATCGCATACGGGGCAAAATGAGCTTATCCGTTCCCCCGAACCCTCGGGTCAGGTCCATCACGTGAGCCACTACAGCTCGCGATTTTCCATTCACCTTCTGATGATATATTCAGACGCTTTCAGCAACCGTTCTTGACGCACCCCTACTGCCTGGTCGACACCATTTTCCAGAAGAACACTCTGGCCCATCGGGTAGATCCAAGTACGTCCTCCAGCACTTTCTACCATCACTATCCAATCTGAACCATTTTCTGGGGTTAACTTGGTTAGGTCTCCCCCGCCGACAGATCTTTCACATTATATCGTCAAATCCAATGATCATCATGTTGATGGTGGAGGGTATAGTGATGTCTATAGGCGTTGGTTACGTTACCCGAATGATCTTTCAAAGGAGGTTCGACCGCGACTTGGATGAAGGGTCTCTTTTCCTAAATACTGAT
>JBBPUM010000234.1:0-21796 GCA_038094695.1 Chiua aff. virens
TGTAACTCGCAAGGCAACTGCTGTAAGCATGCAACGAAGCTAGCTCTGATCAGACGCTCTGAGTCTGTTGGAGTCGGTAAACGGGAGTATGGCATCTCTGGTTTGTTGGACTACCAACTGTACGGCACGTTTTGCTAACAAGAAAGAAAAGGGTATATATTGAGATCAACTTACAATGGTCATGTAGACAAATCTGTTATCATGACACGAGATAAGGTAGGTTCCGTCACATATAACATTTGTGCTCTGACGCTGTTACAGCCAGCAGACTGGATTAAATTGTTATTAATAGTTGGTGGGTCGAACGCAGAGACCTACCTGACCCCAAAATGTCAATTGATAGAACGGTCAGTGTGGTACGGATCACGAGAAAGGCTAGAACCTTGGATGGATTGCCACCAAACCGCGCAATGTTCTTGTTCATTTACGAGTGCAGTTCTCTAGTCCAGAGGCCGGCGTTGCGATCTTCAGGTGGGACATTGACGCTCTCTGACTATTAAAAATTGTCAATTTTGTCCAGAAAGACAAATTCTTGTGGCAGAATCTTTCCCACTAGGAAGTAACCCAACACCACTCGCACGTGGGAATTATCGGCTGAATACGTCTGGTTGCGTAAAAAATGGGTTCCTGGGCCCACATTGAAACGAAAATAACTGGTTTTTCAGTGGTCACACTCAGTTTCCATAGTGGAACATCATACCAGTAACATGTTCCAGTTTTCCACTGATATAGTGGTGGAATCGGGGTGGTAAGAACAAGGAAGTACTCACTCGTAGGATCATGTTCAGGATCAGAAGATGCCCTGTGTGGCTCATGTTAGTGGAGGCTTAGCCGACTGAATGGAGCTAACCCAGTTACGCATGCATCTACGAAACCAAACCATTGCCACAAGTTTCGCCTTTGCAGATGTTGTTGACCGCCATACCTAAAATCAATTATAAGAACAGACATTCAGGAGCAAGCAATCTTCACTCATGTTGATGCCAGGACTTGATGACGGAGGCTGGACATGCATTCCTTAAATTGCGGGACATCTTGGATGCATTGGAGTGGCTGGATGATATGCACAGACACCTCGAAACGTAACGGTCCTATGGGAAGCCGCGTAAATGGAATCTCAAGCCACGCGTCGGTCACTCACGTTGGTAACACCACGAAAGGTTCCGCTCGTCAGGATGACATCAAAATTGAAGGAAGAGCCTATTACCAGCCATTTTTGGCTGTCCGGAGGAGTACCTCCAAATGCTGTACATCAATACGAGTGAGAACATTGAGGCTTCAGACAAATTGTTACAGACATGAAAGCTCAGCGAGGTGTGCGAAATAGCCTAAATGTCCACTTGCAACTTTATAAAATGCACAACGGCTTAGCGAACGCGTTTAAAACGCAATCGTGATGTGCTTGCCACGACCTCGGAGTCAGGAAGCCAGATGTCATTTCGGACTGAGGTGAATGGATTTACGGGGGATTACGTAAAGCTCTGTCTGATCCGTTCTAATTGCGGCAATTCCAGATTCAACAAGTCTTTCCACTGAAAACGCATACAGGGAAATCAAGACACGGAAGAAGACAATACGTGGCCCCCGGCATGCAGCTGCGAGGAGGGGAGCCAGTATATTCCTAAATTAGCTTCGACATCATTGAATTAATCAATGTACAGGCTAATTTTATATGCTTGGCCTGCGTTCACAACACATGACACGCCTTGCATGTATATCCCCAACGGTTGCATCATTCGTATCGCGTAACATTGATGCTTTTTATGCAGATCGGCCGACAAGGCACGTGAACTCGTGTCTATGTCCTCGGCTTGCATCGGCAAGGCGTACGGACACCACCATCACTTCAATCAGAAATAGTTATCAGTGCACCATTGGGAATACCCCACCATGTGCCATTCGTCAGCCTTCCTACTGTCCACGCCACCCTCCCTTGACCCCACCCACCACTATTTCGACTATGTCTTCCTCAGCTCCTGTGCACGACGTGCCGACAAAGGCTGAACCAGGTGCATCCTGGAAGGCGAATGAGCAACATGTCGTCCCAAAAAATCGTCTTGGTATCGTCTTTTTTGGTCTCATGTGTTGTACCTTTCTCGCCGCTCTCGATCAGGTATCTTTTTACAATTCGTTAGTTTACTTATGCTGACGTACTCTGCAGACAATTGTGGCCACTGCTTTACCTACCATTGTAGCTGAATTGGGCGGAGGTAGTAATTACGGCTGGGTTGGAAGGTAAATTTGATGTTCTTGATCAATGATCAACGTGTCTTAACGCTATTATATTGTAGCGCATACATGCTAGCCTCCGCATCGCTGGGGCCGCTTTATGCCAAGGCCTCTAATATCTTAGGTTTGGTTCCTATTTACTCTAAGCCACCCCACCTGCTCACTCCCGTTTTCATAGGTCGCAAACCAGTACTGTACGGGTGTATCATTATATTTTTGGTCTGTGGCTCCCTTACTAGCGAGAACGAGCTTTTTAACATAACCGTTTAGATTGGCTCGGGGATGTGCGGTGCCGCACAGAACATGACATGGCTTATAGTTTGCCGCGCCATACAAGGAATTGGTGGTGGTGGCATCATCCAATTAGTCCAAATTACCATATCGGACATCGTGTCCCTCAAAGAGTAAGCTCGGTGTTCTCGTCTGGTTTGTTAGTCTCTTAGTTTCATTAGTCGTGGAAAGTACGGAGGGGCTATTGGTGCTACTTGGGGTATCGCCAGGTAAGCGATGTCTTTACTACTAGTAAATCACTTTTCAATCCTTGTAGTGTCGTAGGACCGCTCCTTGGTGGCGTAAGTTTGTCATCACGTCCGCACTTCGAGGGTTAACATTGTAGTTAGGTATTAACGGAACATGTTACGTGGAGATGGTATGTCATGTATTTATTGTTGATGGGTCGTCCCTTACCTCGGTTTAAAGGTGTTTTTGGATTAACCTGTCTGTGGTTTTTTTAAGCCAATGGCCTTCACTGACATCGCAATAGACCGACCGGTGGCGTTGCAGGAGCCCTCCTGTTCTTCTTCTTAAATCTCAATCCACATCAAGGGAGATCCTTCCGTGATCATGCCAAAGAATTTGATTTTGTCGGACTAGTCACTGCTGTCTCCGGCGTAGTCTGCCTTTTACTTGGATTTAACTCTAGCGAAACTACTTGTGCGTACAAACACGCCAGAACTTTGAAAATAGCTGATCACTGTCTAGGGAAAAGCGCAGAAACTATATCTCTCCTCGTTGTTGGAGGCATCCTGCTTTTGGTATACGCGATGAATGAGATGCATACCAAGCGCTCTGCAATTATCCCACCACGTCTGTTCAAGGTTTGTGTACTTCTCTTCGTTCATTCAAATTCCTAATTTTCCACCAGACACGCACGACCGGGTTGATCTTGATTTCTGTGTTCTTGCACGCCGTGGTTTTCTTCACTGGTGTGTTCGCTGATGCATGATCGGTCAGACCATGACTCATTGTTCATCTCGTTGAAATCAGGGTCATAGTACGTTTTCATCTTGCAGGCTGATATCTACTTATTGATTAATTTTTTGATAGCTATCTACCTATGTATTACCAAGGTACGCTTAAATTGCCTCCCTGCATTTTGATCGCTGACAACCCTGCATAGTTCTTGGAGCCTCCCCTACCGGCTCTGGGGTCAAGTCAGTCGATAATTTAGGTTATGATCAGAGTTTCTTAATTTCAACAGGATGCTTCCGTATTCCCTTGTAAGCTCCCTTCAGTCAGCACTTTCGGGTATAATCATCACACGTACTGGAACGTACCGTCCGATCATGTGGGGTGCTTGGGTGGTGATGACTATTGGATGGGGTCTCATGATCATGCTGGACAATACTTCTAGCATGTGAGTGCAAGTTCTGTCAAGTCCTCAGGTATCTCACTCTCATTTTTGCAGTGCTACCCAAGAAATATTTCCTCTCATCGCAGGCCTCGGGATCGGATGCTTATTTCAGGTAAACTAGCTATTTTCTACCTAAATCTTACTAAAGTTATGCCCGTAGACGCCTCTCATCGCGCTGCAGGCTGCTATGCCGCTAAAAGATATGGCCACAAGCACCGGGGCATTTGTCTTCCTGCGGTGTGTACTACTCCTTCTTCCCCCAATACCTTGTTCACACATTCTCCAGCACACTGGGCGGTACGATCGGCATCACAATTGGCGAAACCATTATCGCTAGCACTCTCGAAAGAAGGCTTAGCGGCATCGCGGGTCTTACTATCAGTACTTCGGCCGCTTCAATCAATGACAGTATCAGGCAAATTGCTTCAATTTCCGTACGTAGTCTTTATTAATGACAGTACTTTCTGATCTTGTTTCATCCCATAGGATGCCACATTACGGAATGAGGTGATGCATGCCTATGCTCGTTCTATTAGCACGATCTGGCTTGTAAACACACCCTTGTCGGCGGTTGGTCTCATCCTCATCGTCTTTATCCGTGCATATTCATTACATCGACCGGTCATCCGAGAGGGCACAGGAAAGAGTAGCCTAAGTGATCCTGAAAAGGGTGGAGCAGTGAAGGGAGTTGATGATGAAGTGGTTTCTATTGAAGCCGAAAAAGTACCGGCCAACTTGAAGGACGATGTCACAGAACAAGTACCATCCAGCCTTGGCGAGGAAATTGTACAATAGCTAGAGTCATAGCGAGAATAGGTTCGGCCTGCCTCGCACTGGCATAATATCCCCCGTAATCTACTCGTATGTGGATATTCAGCCACACAACACCACTCGTATGTAGGAATTATAACTCGGGAACTGCTGAGAAATCTTGCCAAGCAAGGTAATAATTTATCGGCTGAATACGTTTGGTTGTGTAGAAAAAAAAGGTTTGACGTCAAAGCGAAAAAAAAAAGTTTCCCGATACTCAATCTGATTATCCCTATAGTGGAACGTCGTACTAGTGGTGGAATAGGGCTAGGAAGAACAAGGAAGCACTCAGAAGTATAGTCTTGAACCATCCATTACAAGTTAGGAAGCAACGGGCGGAGCCCGAAACAAGTGCTTCGTAAATCCCGAGTACAGCGCGAGGTGCCAAAAGCCTCGAGAACTATGTATCAGGATTCAGGAAGCGTCTGTTTCGGCTCCGCCCGTCGCTTCCTAATCTGTAAATTATGGATGATTCGAGACTAGCTTTTTAGAGTCTCCATTGAAAACATACAGACAGAGTTAAAGACGCAGAACAACTTCTGAACAAATAGTTCCTGGCCCCCGGCATGGAGGAGAAGGTAGGCCAGTTATTCTCAACTTAACTTTGACAGAATTGCAGTTGATCAATGTACAGGCTAATTTTATATGCTTGGCTTGGGTTCACAATACATGACAGGTCTTGCATGTATCTACCCAATGATTTCATCATTTGTATCGCGTAACATTGATACTTTTTCTGCGGATCGGTCGACAGACACGTGACCTCGGCTGCAATGCATCCGAGTCGGCAAGGTGTACGGAGTCTACGGACTCATCGCCGTCACTTTAATCAGAAAGGTATTAGTATGCCATTGGGAACATCGTGCTACTCGTTAGCCCTCCCGCTGTCCACGCCTCCTTCCCTCGACCCCATCCACTACTACTTCGACTATGTCTTCCTCGGCTCCTGTACACGACGTGCCGACAAAGGCTGAACTAGGGGCACCCTGGAAGGCGAATGAGCAGCATGTCGTCCCTAAAAATCGTCTTGGCATCGTCTTTTTTGGTCTCATGTGTTGTACCTTTCTCGCCGCTCTCGATCAGGTATCTTTTCACAATTCGCTAGTTTACTTCACCTGACGTATCCTACAGACAATTGTGGCCACCGCTTTACCTACTATTGTAGCTGAGTTGGGTGGAGGTAATAATTACGGCTGGGTAGGAAGGTAAATTCAATGTTCTTGATCAATAATCAACGTGTCTTCACCTTATTATATTGTAGCGCATACATGCTAGCCTCCGCATCGCTGGGTCCGCTTTATGCCAAGGCCTCTAATATCTTAGGTTTGGTCCCTATTTACTCTAAGCCATCTCACCTGTTCACTCCTGTTTTCATAGGTCGAAAACCAGTATTGTACGGGTGTATCATTATATTCTTGGTCTGTGACTTCCTTAGCAAGAACGAACTTTTTGACATAAAGCCATTTAGATTGGCTCAGGGATGTGTGGTGCAGCTCAGAACATGACATGGCTTGTAGTCTGCCGCGCCATACAAGGAATTGGTGGTGGTGGCATCATCCAATTAGTCCAAATTACCATATCGGACATCGTGTCCCTCAAAGAGTAAGTTCGGTGTTCTTGTCTGGTTTGTTGGTCTCTGAGCTTCATTAGTCGTGGAAAGTACGGAGGGGCTATTGATGCCACTTGGGGTATCGCCAGGTAAGCGATGTCTTGACTACTAGTCGATCGCTTTTCAATCCTTGTAGTGTTATGGGACCACTCCTTGGTGGCGTAAGTTTGCGATCACGTCCGCATTTCAACGGTTAACACTGTAGTTAGGTATTAACGGAACATGTCACGTGGAGATGGTATGTCATGTATTTATTATTGATGAGTCGTCCTTACCTCGGTTTAAAGGTGTTTTTGGATCAACCTGTCAGTGGTTTTTCAAGCCAATGACCTTCTTTGACGTCGCAATAGACCGACGGGTGGCGTCGCAGGAGCTCTCCTGTTTTTTTTCTTAAATCTCAATCCACACCAAGGGAGATCATTCCGTGATCATGCCAAAGAATTTGATGTTGTCGGACTGGTCACTGCTGTCTCCGGTGTAGTCTGTCTTTTACTTGGATTTAACTCTAGCGAAACTACTTGTACGTATAAACACACCGGAACTTCGAAAAATGGCTGATCATTGTCCAGGGAAAAGCGCAGAAACCATCTCTCTCCTCGCTATTGGAGGCATTCTGCTTGTGGTGTACGCATGGAATGAGATACACACCAAGCGCTCTGCAATTATCCCACCACGTCTGTTCAAGGCTTGTGCACTTCTCTTCGTTCATTCAAACTGCTGACTTTCTACCAGACACGCACGACCGGGTTGATCTTGATCTCTGTGCTTCTTCACGCTGTGGTTTTTATCACTGGTAAGTTGACTGATGCATGACCGGTCAGACCGATGACTCAACGTTCGTACCACTGAAAACAGGGTCTTAGTGCGTTCTCATCTTGCAGACTGATGTCTATTTGTTGAGAAATGTTTTGATAGCTATCTGCCTATGTATTACCAAGGCACGCCTAAATTGCCTTGCTGCATTTCGATCACTGACGGCCCCGCACAGTTCTCGGAGCTTCCCCTACCGGCTCTGGGGTCAAGTCAGTTGATAATCTAGGTTATAACCAGTGTTTCTTACTTGATTTCAATAGGATGCTTCCGTATTCCCTTGTAAGCTCCCTTCAGTCGGCACTTTCAGGTATAATTGTTACTCGCACTGGAACGTACCGTCCGATCATGTGGGGTGCTTGGGTGGTGATGACCATGGGGTGGGGTCTCATGATTACGCTGGACAATACTTCCAGCATGTGAGTGCAAGTTCCGTGGAGTTCTCAAGTGCCTCACTCTCACTTTTGCAGTGCTACCCAAGAAATACTTCCTCTCATCGCAGGCCTCGGGGTCGGATGCTTGTTTCAGGTCAGCCACTTGTTTCTTACCTGAATCTTACTGAAAGTTATTCCCGTAGACGCCTCTCATTGCGCTGCAGGCTGCCATGCCGCTAAAAGATATGGCCACAAGCACCGGGGCATTTGTTTTCCTGCAGTGTGTAATACTGCTTCCTCCCCTGGGACCTTGCTCACACATTCTCCAGCACACTGGGTGGTACGATTGGCATCACGATCGGCGAAACCATTATCGCTAGCACTCTCGAAAGAAGGCTGAGCGGCATCGCGGGTCTTACTATCAGTGCTTCGGCCGCTTCAATCAATGACAGTGTCAGGCAAATTGCTTCAATCTCCGTACGTAGTCTTTATTAATGGCAGTACTTTCTGATCCTGTTTCATCCCACAGGATGTCACGTTACGGAATGAGGTGATGCATGCCTATGCCCGTTCTATTAGCACGATCTGGCTTGTAAACACACCTTTGTCGGCGTTCGGTCTCATCCTCATCGTCTTTATCCGTGCATATCCGTTACACCGATCGGATATCCGAGAGGGCACAGGAAAGAGTAGCCTAAGTGATCCTGAAAGAGGTGGAGCGGCGAAGGGAGTTGATGAAGTGGTTTCTACTGAAGCTGACCAAGCACCGGCCAACTTGAAGGACGATATCACAGAACAAGTATCATCCACCCTTGGCGAGGAAATTGTACAAGAGCTATAGAATTACAGCGAGAATAGGTTTGGCCTGCTGCGCACTATCATGATACTCCTCGTAATCTACTCGTATGTTCAATCTGCTGTAGTACTTTTGGGTTAGCAAATTCGGGCACGAGAAGTTTATATAATATACTTTGTTGATATCCTTACAAAGTTATATACGTGTGCATTGGAATAGTATTCCAACTTCAAGTTCCAGAGAATATGAGGCGTTCGAGTATGTGGAGATGGCAAGGTCTCGAAAGAAGTTGCAGAACATTCTGGATTCTTCTGACATTAGATATTGCAGATAATGGATGAAGCCAAGGAGCCATAGATCAGACGAAATGCCATGGGGGCAAGGAACAGAGATGTTGTATGTAGGGGGATATTTGATCTCACGCAAATAATAGTTAATTGCTTCAAGTTCAAACCAGATGCGTTTCCTCATCGCCACGACCTGCAGAGAAACTCAAATAATCCAACAATAGCAACAAAGATTGGAGTGGTATGAGTCGGCTGAAAAAGAATGTGCACAACCGAGAGCTAGGACGCGAACCAAGGGCTGGTTTTAGGCCGTGTTGCACAGAAGGTCCACACTCAGGTGGCCCACCGGCAAGGGAGTGGCCCATTATTGCTCGAATGTGGATGGCCTGTCAGTTTTTAAGATGCACAAGTATATAGCGAAGTCTTGGGATCGAGGCAACTCGACTCTGGATTCGTGCCGCTGTGCAGCATGGACTACTAGTGGGATCGGTTGGATGTGAATAAGTCTCTCGATTCTCTCGAACAAACATTTAAACACTGCGAATATGTTGTAGCTCAAGTTCTCTGTCTCAGGAGTCCAACCAAGATCGAAGTTGGGGTGGCTCTTTGGTGACCGATTTGGGTCGTGTTGGCAACAATTTTGTTACTAATACCTGCACTCTTGCCATGGACAGCGTGAAATACACTAAAGTGTTGTCCATTCATCAGGAAAGTATCATCATCTTAACACATTAAATAATAAGATGATAAACTACTCCCTTGGTGCATTCTGTGCCTCTACCATCACAAACTCTTCACACTCTTCCCTACTCTTCCTAATATCCACCATCCACAAGAAAATTGTACTGAACATTCCTCTATTTAAATCATAGAAACCATCAGGTGAATCAAAGTCAACTTGTGAACTGAAACTTACAAGCCAAAAAGAAAAGCAAATGGCATGTTATTATTGTTTCCTGATGCTGTGATAATTGCAGATGATACAAGTGGGCCAATAAATGCTGAGGTTTTTCCAACCTTCAACTCAAGGTTAGACCATTGGTAGGCCTCACAGATGCTAAATGCAACATACCACTGAAAACAATGCAAAGAAGAGAAACCTGGAATATCCACAATCAAACATCACTTGTATAAAAAAGAGCTTGTTTATGAGACTTACATTCGGGGAAGAGGGGATACCTCACTAATCATAGTCTGGCTGTATGCATACCATGGACAAACCATAAGACCATAATATACTTGGTATAGCCTAGTACATGTTACTTTGAGATAGGCTGGAATTGTAATATGGAACCTTTCTTACCATATCTCCCAGACATTCTTGAATCCAAATTTATTGGTATGTACCCCAATAAGACCCCATACAGTGAGAATCTAGTCAGGAGTTGAAAGAGTAAAACTTGAGACAGTGAATCTTACAAACCAATATCCAAAAGACATTGAAAGACAGCATCTATGAACTCTTAAAAGAAAATAATCAATCAATCAATGATGACTCACCTTTTTGGTTGATATTCTATATTTCTTTTGAACCAACCAAAACCCACTGAAGGAATAAAGTCACAAATGGTTTAATAAAACTATCAATGACTCACTAAATTCCCATTGCCTGAGTTATAAGGCCAACAATTAGCAGTAATGTCAGCTCAAGAGTTGAGTATGTGACAATGCTATTCAACTTGAGATCACACTCAGCAAATAACAAGTTATCATGACACACCTATTCTGCAAAGTAGCGACAACAGTGCTGTCAAGGAATAGTCATTGAACGCATCTACAAATTTTGCAAGTTGAACAAACACTGTGGTATTCAAGACATCTCCCCTGAAATGGTTTGCAAATTGATCAGAAAGAACCTGCATCTACGGGAATGACATACATAAGAAAGTAGAAGATCAGATAGAGAAATGTTTGTTTGAGTCGCATGCACTCTTTGATGGCGACATAGGTCTGCTGAAATCCGATCGTCAAAAGAGAGCTTCCTGGAGGAAGCGGGAGTCCAGGTCGGCGCTTCTCGAGGATAAACCATGGCAATGCGCAGGCTACTAAATTTCATACTATCAGCAAGGCAGCGTGAAGGGGTTTGCCATTTCTTACACCAAACTGCCCCTGAGAACGCTATCAGTGCACTGAATGCTTTTGTATTGTTCTCCGTGCTGTCTCCAGCTTTCATTCCTTCAATAATACCCACCATGATGACAAGAATAAGTACTTCTCCAACGGAAGAAACAGTGAATGAAACGTTTGAAACTCTATTTCTCGACAGAGACTCGAAAGTGGCATGCTCATCAGCACTGAGGACGAAAATAAGAACACAGGGGCCTTATCTATTGCATATCTCACCTCTTGTTCCCTTTCTGGACGTCTTTAGCTGACTCCTGGACCTCGGGAAGGTCGCGCGTTAGACCTGGAAATGCCGCAGTCCAAAAGGTAAGGGCGCCCTGCCTCAGATCAGAAGAGAGTGAAGGTATACTCAAGGTTGTAATACCTGGTACGTTATCACTGACGGCAACAATTAACCAATCTGGCTCGATGCCGTCGAGCAAAGAACGAACTCACAGCCTAATATATAGAGGACAACAGCTGCTTGCCACTTGGAAGGGTCCTCAACGCCAAGCCAGGCAAAGGAAACCGCCACCGCAACTAACGTAAAGATAATGGTGATGTTAGGTCTTGAGCTACATCAGATATTTTATACTTGTGGTCGAATATATGGAATTACCTCCACTGACCATAGTCAGCCCACGCCCCAATGGCGAGAAGTAGGACTGCTTGGATTGCGAAACTGATACCGTTGGTGAGGAGGACGATCGAGTTAACTATAGCAATAAACAATGAGCTTCTTGCATTCTATGATGTGACACTCACTGTCTCTGATTCGACCAAGATACGGAAGTACGCAATCTGTACCACTGCCGCACGGTACAGAGTAGGGAGGGTATGCTGGGTCATAACCTGCGAGATAGAGCAGATTTTGGAATTGCGAGGGCCCAAAGTTGAAACCAGATAACCCATTATTTCCCTGAAGTCGACGAGTCGTATCCTAGTAATTAAGGCAAAGAGTTTCAGGAACGCACGACATAGTATAAGTAAAAGGCCCAAAGCTCTCTCCGAGACGTGCTCAATGTAACCGGGGGTACGTTCTTGCCTTCAGACTCAGCGTTGATTTCTGAGTCGTTCGTCGGCAACTCAGTTCGAAGACTTTCCGGATGTTCCGACTCGGGAGTCTCCAGCTGCTTGCTGTTAAGCGTGCTCATGGCCGTCTGTTCGATGGTATCAAGCTCCAGCCACCGGCCTATCAATGGTTTCACGGACTTTAAACGGTCCAACTTGAAGAAAGTCACACGTTCCTGTGAACCGGGCCGCGGTATCAATTGACCTAAGTTGAGTCAATTCCGAGTCCAAGTCAAACCAAGATTAAACTGCACTACTTTCAACTGGCTCGAGGTTGGACAGTACAAATGATCTATCGACTATGCAAGCATCCGGAAGGCCCATTAAAATTGATGAATCTCAAAGGTGCAAGTTGTGAATAACTCGATAAGGGTCCCAGAGTTTCGCACGTGTCACTGAATTCTAACTTAAGAAAAGAAACTTGTCTTGATAAGAAGGGAGACTAAGCTTGTTTATGTCCCACTCCTTTCTCGATGCGTCGCTATCCTGTTTTTGAGCGTGCAATGCCCACGGCGTCGTTGCCAACTTGGTCTATATATTAGTTGTGAATGGAAAGAAAAAAAAACAGAAAGCTCGACCGATACTGATAACTGTTGGCTCGATTTTCGGCGTGTGTGCGACTGAGCGTCAAAATGACTGTCCAGTAGGACAATAACACGAGAGTAGACCTCATTTGCAAGAAGCTTGCCCCTTAGCAAAGTTCAAACAAATCAAGACAAAAAAACACCTTAAGTCTCACCTACAGAAATGAATTTGTCAATGTCTTCAGTCTTTCTCGCAAGGCAGACAAATCAGGTTCTACCAGTGGCAAAGAATGAGTAAAACTTAAAAGTCGTGAGTATATACTGCCCACATGTGGGAGGTTCATGCTTCATGCATTAGGGAGCGTCTCAAGTGGCGGCCGTAGGAGCCATGGGCAGTTAGGATACACCCAGATCAAGTAGAAATCAGGATGGCGCGGCGCACGTTTGGAGTCCGGTGACGGTCCAAACTGGTCCACGGTCCCATCATCAAACAACGAAGGTAAGCACGTACCTTGTTGCACCTCTAGTAGGCCACCTGCAAAAGCTGAAGAAGTAAAGCGAGTGACAAAGCAGAAGGGATTGCTCACGAGGAACAATTAATATGAACGTAGATAAGACTTGAAGGATATGTATCGTCAAAAAAGAAAGTCAGAGTAGTATATCTGCGGGACAGGTTCCTCTGCAGTTGACTTCTAAATCCGAAAGGAAGACGTTAGCAACTGAAGGAAGTCAGGACGTTGAAGCAGCCCTACTAACATTCCAGGTCTGACTACAATAAAAGTGTATAGTTCCCAACCCACGTTGCCTACAGCTGGCAGGAATAGTACTATGGCCATGGTGGTCTCGCATAACTAGTAGAAAACAACAACATATGGCGGCAGAATACTGGTGTCATCTCCTCTGAGAAATCACCTCGCAAATCAATGAAATTGTGCTGTCACGAGCAATATGCTGCGAAGTAGAAGATAGGCTTGAGCACTGACATTAAGTACTCCTTATGAGTCTGTTCTTGCGAAGAAAGTCCACTAATTGGACATGAAAGCGGCAACCTTGGCTAATGAGGAGCCGAACAACGTTAGCTGAAGCTTGCTATGCAAGGTAATCTGATTCGTCCAGAGCACCACAAAATCAAGTAGTGGGGGTGATTCAGATCACTCTGAGCGGAGGGCTGAGCTCATCTATTGATCTCCTTCCACAACCCGCCGCAAAGAAGCGTGGCTGCGGCGTTAAGCATTGGTGAGAGCTTGATTCTGATGCCTTTGTGGTAATTTGTCCGACGGGATCGTGCTTCTCCGGCTGGTAGCGAGCCTGTTAGTAGATGCCGATGGAAACGGAGAACCCGACCATCCCAACGCCAACGGGAGCCCCCAGAGGGCACTAGCCGCGTGTGGTGCAGGATACTAAGCAGGCGGAATGATATATCAGAAGATATTGCACGAGGTATAATAGTGAATCGCAGGGAGAAGACGAGTAATTAATGAAACCAAGGCTTTCTACCACTCTGTTGACGGTACACGCACGGTCCTGACCTAGAGCTAAGTCGCAAACCCATGCAAGCGTTCAGGTTGCCGACGCCGACGGATAGATCCAGCAACATTTCCGACGCCAATGGGTGGAATTGACCCAACGGCGTTCGAAGCTCGAAAGTACTAGTAATGATATTGGCACGGAGATTATGACATTTGCGGGGATCCGATGGATCGGTTCGATCAAGTATCCGACGGATGCAGGCAGCTGTAGGCCTGAGGCGCATCGAGGAATTCCACACGATCTCGATGCTCAACTGGACTTTATGAAGAATTTTGACCTTGAAGGCTCAGAGAATCCGAGTACCTAATAATATTACTTTATTGGAAACCTCCATCTGCTGAACGTGTCAAGCCGAACCTCTGCATGCTTTGACTACGATCAGTCGCAGAAGAAAACCATACCTACAGACAACGAGGAAACCGACCATTTGTGCGGGATCTAAAGCAAACTTGGACTAACCACAGTATGTGCCCCTCGTCCTTCTTTCGTCGAATTACCGAATGCTAGTCGTCGGATCTAAGGGTGAGCGCATAGGCATCGTAGTCGAAATGCTGCGCTCCAGCTCCGACTCATATGTCAGAGCCTCAGGCTAACTTCATCTCACCTTCTACGGCCAGCTCTCCGAGCACCATTCCCCTACACATCGCGGAAACAATGGGGTTCCTCATCTCTGGGTAGGGCGATATTGTTGCTTTGGATATCAGGTCTTATCTGGCTCTCGTTAGGCATCTTTAGAGGTGCCGAAGGTCGAGAAGGAATCCCTGAGTGCATTCGAAATGCTAGAAGGGGCAGATCTCATCGCCTACTTTTGAAGCAGCTCGACGACAGTGCGACAAGTGGCTCGTGCATGACATGTCAAAACGCAGCCGATCCACTAGAAGGGACTGATGGTAGGGTTATATATTCACGATCGATCCTACGAGTTAGCGAGCCTCACGGGGTAGCGCGTGATTCCAGATCACGGCTATCCTCGAGAGTGGGTCACGGCGCCTGGGAACATAGTCGTCAGCAGCTCAATCAGCTCTCGCAAAGTCTCACTTGCAGCACAGTAGAACTCGGATGATTTGGAAAAAGTGGTAATTCCTGAGTGTGATAAGACTTCTTTCCAATGGGTGAACTACAAACGTGTCTGGAAAATCGATTAGTTGGGTGACATGTACTTAAGGGTAGAAGGTAGAACTCTTCGTACTGTGCTGTTAGCCTGTTGGGTCCACCACATTTTTGTATTCAAGTTGAGTCAAGTTTACTGGCTACAACGCAGATTCGCTTGGGATTTGGAAATCAAGTTAACACCGTTGAGACTTGAGTGTCGCTAGTGTGGCATCCTGGGTGACGCAAACTTGTACGTTCGACTGGTGAAACATCGGGGTCGTCGGAGGTCGAAACGTTTGTACGCGTTATAATTATCAGAAAGTGTCGACTTTGTACTAAGGATCGAGCAAGTTTCCCGGGTTTTCGCGCTTCCTCGAACCGGAAAGTTCCGAGAGCTCGGTGATTCGATGCCACGCACCAACGTTTTGTCGTCCTTCACCTTCGGGTAAGCTCTGCAAATTATTCAACTTCCCTCCACCACTGAGACTTTCCGCAGCATCGCCGCTCTAGCTTGACTGTGACAGGGCTCTTTGATTGGCCATAGTGCTATGAACGTGAAACAAACTACGGGCATGTACTAGAGCACTGAAGTTACTCAGGGCCGAGGGAAGTGTGCACGGTACAGCAATTCCTGGACAGACGCGCAGCGGAGGGAGCACATCATGCTGGTTCGACGTCTGATTCACTCGCATTTCGATCCCGTTTCTTCTTGATGTTACTTCAGGGCATCAAATCAGACAGGGAGTCCGGGTCATTCTTCTACGTTTATCTCTCTGAAGACGAGCATGTGTTTCAGCAACCCAGAGCAATGGAGCGAATGGTTGAGCACGGACGTTGAATGGGCGAAGAAGCTAAAGGGGGCATGTTGAAAGGAAGTGTATGTATCGCAAGTCTCCCTTTGCTCTCTATTGTCACTAAATCGGTCCCCTCGTGTGTTAAGGTATTTGAAGAAGGTATATCGACAAGACTCGTAGTCAATTTCCAACTCGCGCTTCCTCCACTCCAAACCACCAGATAATGGTACATGATACCCATACATACATAAACAAAGTTGAGGATATTGTTCGAACTCTTGAGGAATGGTTTCCCCCGTGAAGCCGATGTGCAAAAATCTGTCGCCATACCGTGGAGGAACAGTGACTCGATTCGTTCGCTGAATCAGGTGAACATGGCTACAGGTGAGTCAAACAACGCCCATCCTTACTCAACGTCTTGCTTATCAGCACTAGGAAAAGAAGAAATCCCTTGAAGTGTAGGGTAAACATAGACATGCACCGCTATGGTCAGGTTACTACTTCAAGCAACGAGACATACTGGTTCGAGTGACTTAGGGACTTTGAAGGCTAGTCGACGTGATATGTTTTACCTTCCAAAAGCGAGGGTGGTCGCAGAGTTGGATCAAATCTTCTATTGTCTCCCACCACCGCACTGTCCTGGTGCAAGATCTCGCTCATTCTTAGACTCCAAGGCTTCACTGCTCTTTCTTCGCATCATCCACAACACTGGTACTCTGAGTCAAGTCTCAGACTATCTTGTTTGTATCTCGCAGTTACCACCGCTCCATATCATTGCAATAGTGTGTGTACCAAGGTGTAGGCAGCCCCGCAACTTGCTCGTCATTGGATCTTCCACTTCACCCCGTATAATGCTACACCCGTAGCGACGCCCAAAGACAGGCTTCTCTGTCTAGTGAGTCCGGGTGTTGAGGATTGTAAGTGGTGGGACCTACTTAGCGAATCGCTCGCAGCCAAAGGATCTAACTGACGGAATGGATTAGAAAATTGTACGAGACAAGCGTCAAGAGTATTCTTTCGAGATTGGCTATATATTAATGTCAGCAGTTTGTTACTATGGAAGTAGGTTAATCACTTGATCTTCAGCGTGTCCTGTCGTCATTAAATTAATGACTCAGAGTTTATATGGCCAATTTGATTGGACCTGACAAGTCCCCGTAAATTCAGAGCGCCACGATTCCAGGCCATCATGGTCAACCAACTTTTCTGCTTTTGTCAGTAGGAGCACTGGCTCTACTAGTTAACGGATCCACCGATGCTGTTCTCGGGTTCCGAATCATTCTGATACTGCCATCATTCTTTCCAAGGGGAAACAGCGAGCCGAACTCACTCAGATCAAGGTACGGGACCGCTTTGTAGTGCAGCTGCAGAGATTCGATTAACTCTGATTATCACATCCGTATTACATGGATCGTACTATTAGGGCAATCGGAACATACGCTCGGAGCATCTCCACTGTTAGTGCGTCTCCTTGTTGCTGCTCAATCATAGTACCTAGTGTACTGATGTACTTTGGCCCTTTTGATTGTTCCTTTATTCTTGTAGTTTGACGAGTCGGCTGTCTCGCCTATTCCACCGCATGCTAGTAGCGAGCTAACCTGTGCACGCTCGTCCTTACAACCAGGAGTGATTCACCCATTACAATTCATGGTCTCTCTATTCAGTCCTTTCCTGGCACCTTTGATGGCCTTGCCAGTCCTGCAATGCGAGAGATAGGCCCTGGGAATGAACGGTGGTGGAACTTAAATGATCATATTATGACGAAAGTATAATAAAATGGAGGCTGGGTTCTTCGCAACAAGGCTGAAGATAATCCCCCCCACCCCTTCCTCTGGAGTATAAAGGAAGCACGAGAAACCCAGAGCATGTCACACAAGCACCTTCACAACCCACAGACACTCACTCAAACATCCTCGTATCTTCCAAGATGTTGCTCTTCCCTCTACTCACCCTCTCGCTCTTCGCCTCTAACGCGTTATCGATCCCGTCCCCCGAGGCTTCTGGATTGGTTGAGAGCGCTGTTGATGATGGGGGATCTGGTGCAAGCGGCCTGAATGGCGGTCTGGCCTCGATCTCGCACCCCCAGACAACTGATGAAGATGTCGATGGTGACAGCAAGTTGATCGAGGGCTTCAAGAAGTATACAGCTTGTTTGCGCAAGTGTGAAAAACGGCTCTGCAGCGAGGGTAAATGCCCGCCTCCAAGAAAGTGCCGTTCTTGTCGTGGCCCGTGCCACACTGAATGTAAGGGAAGGTAAGAATCCGTGAGATTACAATGATAGCAAGATCAACTACTTATCTCCTTCCAAGTTCCAGATGAACTAGCAACTCGCACTGGCAGAAGCCACGGACGTAAACACTCAGGCTGGTGTTGTAAGTGACTGCCCATTCATCTCCGAGTCACAACTCGGAGTCGCCGTGTAGTATTAACATAACCTTGCAAACTAGAACTAACCTTTGACAACACCGGGATGTGTGCAGGTTAAGCCTGCAGGGTCCTCCTTTTAGTACTGTTTTCAGGTCATGGTTCGGGATTTTCGGCATTGGACACCACTCTAGGTTATTTATTACCAATTTCGATGTATTTATCAATTGTCTCCAGAAGACATGGTTACAACTATTATTTATTTTCCCATCACAAGTGAACAAGCCTCCAGGAAGTTCCGACGGATCCTTGAAAGCTTTTAAATTCTCAATACGATATAATGGAATACAAAGGGCCTCACGAGGAACACTTGGGAAGATCGCCGTCGCCGTATGATATGCGCAAAGCGTGGGACACAAATTAAGGGATTTGAGAAGCGAACTATTGTATATAACTCACTAGAAGGCATTTTCATTCATCTTGGTGGCTTGAACATAGTCTGTGCCAGCTCCGGGCATTTTCGGCACCGTAGAGTCTGTTGAACACGACTTCGAAGGGAAACTGTGACATAAATGCGCAAACATCAAATTACTGCACATATACGGGTATCACCAAAAATCACAATTGAACAGGGCAAGGTCCTGTGCCCTTGCTGAGATAATTTATGATTAGTGTAACTTAAATTCGCATCTCAAAAAGGATGATGTCGGTATTTAAAGTCAATCCATGACGGTCTTCCATGGAACACATGTTCAAGTCCAAATTGGCGTGCTTCATCAGCACTCAAAATATGGTCCTGTGAAACCCGAGCGGTCATGTTGCCTCCTGGTCCTATGTACACCATGTGACATGTTCAGCGCAAGCAGTCACACAACTTTTCAAGTACTCACCAGTGGAGTTATATTCTGCATAGTAAACTGAGGAGGGTAGTGCGACGTCAGGTCTAGTGCACGTATGGAGATCAGTTACAAAAGAACCGAGTAGATTTGGAATGGCTTACTGCAGATCCCAGGAAATAAACCCAGCGGGCGCAATGCTTCTGTCCATATAGTCCCGGAGAAAAATGGCTCTCGAGAAATCATTCCACGGGCGCGCTAACCAAGCGTTAATCAATTTCCCTCCAGAGAATGATGTTAGTCACCGAGGTAGCATTTTCCGTCCGTTACTGTGCTCGGAAGTGCATCTGGAGACTTTGACGAGTATCAGACATCAGAAAACAGGCCAACAAGTTGGCAACACGGGGGGGCTTACACGTATGATACGGGAGTCGGCAATATACACGCCAGCATTTCCACTGGACTCAGGGTCTCCTCTCCAAGCTGTGATACCACCTCCACAGCCACGATTAGCGATTGTGACAGATTGAAACCAGCTATAAAGATTAGTTATGATCGTGGGCTCGATGAAACGTGCCATACGCAGTTCCACATCCAAAGATATCTAGGTAGAATCTTTAAAAGGGAAGAATAAGATAAAGCGAAAAACTTACAGTCAGTTTGACCGTATATGATGCTATCTACGGCATATGTATTGGCAGCCCAGCCCGTATACCAAGTGTCTTGCCAACTTGCAAAAGCGCACCCGTAGAACGATGCATTAGCATATGTGATAGATGTCACAAGTGCCGGAGCGATAGAGTAGTTCGCCTACGAGAAGCCTATCAACGTTGGAATCCTCCAGGATCCAAAAAATAGATTGACCGCAAGATTTTCAAAGTTGATATTGTAAGCTTTGAAGTCAATAGATCCAAGGCGAGGGAATATACTGAGCGTTGCAGTCTCCTCATCTGTCAGACCTGAGCTGCCAGCGTATTTACTGTTCCAGATATGCACAAGATTGCGCTGGGTCGCGTTTCCCCCGCGAACGGAGGCGGTGGCGGGGTCCAATTCACCCTGAGCAGTACCTTAGTGTCCGTGGTGCTATTTGCACAAGAGTATGAGTAGACTCACCAATAACGTGAGTTGCCCAGAATGCGTCACACTAATCATCTCGTAGTACCTTCCTTCACCTATAAGAATGATACCATTTGTCCCATCTGGACTATTGCACGTCAAGAGGCTGCAAGTTCATTTATAATGCAATAGTAAAACTCACAGTGAGTTAATGGCATCCTGCACGCTGCTAAAATTCGCAGTCGAGTCAGTAGGTGAAACATACAGAGTTCCTTCAGGACATCCAGTCAGTGCTGACTCTCCAGCAGCTTTCTGAAGCTGACACGCCAGGAAACTAGGAGAAAGGCCCAGAACCAGCTGAAAAAAAAAGGAAGTATAAAAGAACGTGAGTGTAAGGCTTTTCATGGGGAGCAGTAGGATGGAAAAATGAACCACTCAACGATGGACATGACATATTATGTATAAACCGGCACGATCCAATGCCGATGGTCGCGCGGTCATTCCTGTGTGCCTAGTTGCAATCGTGATTATCGGAGAACATTAGGCGCACGATGAGGGGTTACCACGATGGCTGCCAACTTGAAATGAGTTATAATCGCAGTGATAATTAGATCGATCTAACGACAGGAAGCTATAGCTGGACATTAAATTTAAGCTGGCCTTAGACGAGAACCCTTATTTTAAACATACGCCGTTGCACACTGGCAGCGCTGGAGGATACCACGATATGGCAAAATTCGAAACACTAAGCATTGTAGGATTGGCCTGATATTTTCAGTTGAAGGCAACGTCCCGCCCGGCTGTGCATCGTTTTCAGGTCATGGATTTATGAGATTGTCCATCCAGGAACAAGAACACTTCCCCGGACAATCGTGACATACCAGTGTTTCGGACGGTTGTTTCAGCCTCAGTTTGGCGGCAGAGGATGTGTGACATCCGCACGTCGTCCACAGCAACCGTCGCCCACACAGTAGTAGTATTTGGCATCGGCCTTCAAGTCTCGCCTTCCTTTTGGTAAGTTTTGCTTTCTGATATATCCTAAAGTTTTACACATCAGCGAACAGCTCTATTCCAGAGGAGGCTGAATTCCCTGGAACGTAAACACGTGCCTTCACCTCACTTCGACGAACGACTTCAGGTCAAACGTGTTCCACCTTCATAACTACGGAGGACGGGCTTATAATGATAGAGTTTACATCACCGCAAATATTACCAATGTTAGACACCTTCAGGATCTCTGCAATGAAACAGCCCAAATTTCTCGCTCTCGGGGCTGTCGGGTCTTTAGAGACCTAGCTGCTCACCTGACATGTAGATGGCAGGCGTACAAGAATGGTGCACCTACATGGACTATGATTTAGTCAGGGCTACCTGACTCAGGAATCGCATTTGCATCGAGAGAGAACTCATCTTAATGACGTCAAAGCCTAAATTTATGATTATTCTGAGACACATGCCAACGTCCTCGCCGTTCGAGAAGTCGGACCTAGAGTGCAACCAAGGTGACCTTAACGGTTAAGAACTTAACATAGCCCCTTTCCCGAATTTTTTGTTGGACTGGTAAACCTAGCATTACCTTCGTATTCGTAAGCAATTGGGAACCAACCTTGCTAGAAGTTTCTATTTCAGCTGAAACAATGCAGTTTGCCTGGAGGCTGACGTACGCGGTGGAATGAAGCGTGTAATGCATTACCCCCACATCTGGCAGTAGTTTAGAAGTGGGCACAGAGCCTGAACATTCATTTCAGGGGGAAGAATGCAACGAGACATCCACATTTTCTGACGAAACACGATAGGGTGGCCACAAGAAAGGCTGCACGCACAAACCATGGATAATGCGTTTTCACTCATACTTCTCAACGAGGGAACAACAACGAG
>JBBPUM010000235.1:0-12948 GCA_038094695.1 Chiua aff. virens
CCGTCGAGACATTGTGGATGGCAACTTTTCTATTAGGGCTCGCGTATGGATCTCTGTTCGGGGCCCTTCCAGTAACCATGATTGATTGGTTCGGACTCGGTGGGCTACTTTTACTTTTTGGGTGGTACCACCTGACCTCACCATGCTCTCGACGCCAGTGCATTTCTCTGAGAATTGGGGCTATGCATCTTTCTCGCCGGTCATTGGTGGCAACCTCTTCTCATCAATGTTTGGCTACAACCTGGACACCCATGCGCCAGCAAAGGATTCAAATTCTTCATTTGCGTTGCGAGCATGGTCTGGGTTGTCGAACATACTCAATCCAATGACTTGGAACAATTGACATGCTAATGTAGGTCATAAAGTTATATACATAGGACACGGATATACTACTTGGACTTCTTGTTTTTGGGCTGTTTTGCATAACCAACTAAGTGATCATAAATATCCTCTGGTAGCCCCTCTCCCTGTTCAAACATTCCTTGAGTAGAGCCAGAGAGAAAAGTCTTATAAGCCTCATAGTCTTCAAGTTGAAAATATGAAAGAATTTTTCAGCACTGTTGTGTAGACTATATGATCTAATCCAAACATTAAATTTATTGCACACAACTTAGTATTGTGTGCAATAAATTTAATGTTTGGATGTTGTGGAGAGGTTGTCAAATACTTGGGCATTTGCTGTTTGGATTGCACATGCCAAGTTCAAATCAAATAGGGCAGTATGACAGGCATACCATCCTGCGCAAACAGTTTACTATTAGAATTGAGCATGAGTCGTTGTCAAATAGGTCTATATGATACATGCGCTATGTCACGCAATGATGTCATTGTTCAGATTGCGTGGACGACATTTTTAAATCAAACCAGAATGAGACAATACAATGTTTTGAGCAAAAACAGCGTTTTTTTATTTGGATTGGGTGTGGAAGATGTCTTGCAGGGTACTTTTTTTTTTTTTGGTTTATACTGTGTGTAAGAATTAGTTGAATATGTGTTGGAATGGGTAAGATATTGTGCGCAAAGAGCTTGCGCTCTTTAATGTGTAAATGAGACACCTTTCACACCAATCATCTGTGTTACATGCAGTATACTGCACAAAGCCAATATGATTCGAATTGCGCATGAAATGTTTTGTATAATATATGTTGTGGTATATTGGTTAAATATGGTGCGCAAAGAGCATGTGGTTCAGATTGTGCCAATGGACCGCATCAAAAAAGACTTGTAGGACATGTACGCTACATTCAACTCTAGCTTCTAGGACTGGTAAGATTAATACACAAGGATGCATACAGTGTTTTGGCGCATATGTTATGTGGTTGTCATTGCGCGCGTGTGTGCACAGAGAACACGGTTTGAATTGCATCAAGGACTAGTTAGGATACATCATGATACATCACTTGATGGCTAGACATGGGGTATATTGTGCACAAAGATCTTGTGTTTTGGATTGCGCACCAGAACACCAGTAATCCGAAATAGGTATAATAAGATATGCATCACATATGGTTGCAAAATAAACTCGATAGAGGTGTGCACTTCGTTGTGCGCAATACATACATAGCTCAGATTGCGTATGCCCTAGACATAATCAAACAAAGACAATGAGGCACATACAGTATTGTGCGAAATGGAATTACAGCAATGAGCCTAGGCTCGTTGTAAGTTGATGCACACCCTAAATCAGAAAGAGGTATGATGTCACATACATGTTGAACACACATGGCATTTATGTTAAAACGCATACCGCTTTTTGCACTCCGTCAATCACACTCTCCCACTATTTGTGACGCAGCGTTCTCTTACCATGCCTCCTAAAAAGAATACAAAGCAAGTAGCCAAGTCCAACAAAGTGAGCCCGTCATAGCATCTACACAAAGGTTACTCACGCTAAAAAAAATAGAGCAAAGTTGCTGATGGGTTTGAGCTTGACCAGAGCCCCTCGACAGCCACCGGTGTTGATCCAAAAGTGGCAGAGAATAATCGAAGACAGGTCGACCTGGATAAGGCACTCGTAGGATATGCCAAGTGGAATTTCCTGAAGAATCCCGTTACCTTTGGAACATGGAACTCGCGAACGATAAACAGGGTTGAAGTCGATAAAATGGAGACTGGCTACAATGAAGAGGGTTGCAACCGGTTCAGCAAGATTCATCTGATTCCAATTGTCGTCAAGAAGGAATACATCAAAAAACTTACGTATGATTCTGAGTTTCCACCTGACGAAAATAATCTTCGCACGCTCGAGCTTATTCCTGAACTGCCACCCGGGTACCAGATTCGTGCTGCAAGTGGCCAACATCGCGTGGCCGCTCTCCACCAGTGGCTCCAAGCAAAGACTGTGAAATGGAAAGCGCTCAACAAGGAGTCGCAGCACATCAAGAAGGCTACGCGAGAATCGCTCAGTGATGAAGACATCGAATACTATAACACTAAGATAAAGCCAGAGCTTGACAGTCTCGCGGCGATTCTGAAGCTTGATGGATATTGGGGTGTTATGATTTATGATGCAGGTGGGTTTCAAGTTCCTGTTCTCACCCTCTCTCATCCGCTATGACACCACACACTTCTATTTTTCTTTCAAATTTACCTCGCATTTTTTATTTTTTATTATGTCATTTCTGATGTCTCATCATATGTTTCATGCTACCACAGATACCGCGAGCATGGATTCGCTCAATTACCTCTCGAGAAATCAACGTATCCACGTCTATAACGAGACCCCGGAAGAAGGACTTGTACAAAAGTACAAAGAAATGATGGCAAACGCAAATCCAGACAGAAAGACGCTGCAGGCTCCTGCAACAGCGAAGGGAAGCCACTACAAGCAGTGGGTTCTTCTATCGCAGAACTATGTTCACAAATTACTCGGTCATTTGATTGATCTCGGACCGTATTTTGTGCATGCGAAGTCTTTCAAACTGACCATGTTCTATGACGATATGGTCTCATCTTATGGAGGGGTAAGTGATTTACCACGTTTGCGAGTTGCTTATACGAATCGGCCACCTTCTGTAGATTCTTGCCGTCATCTGTGGGAGATCACTGGAGAGACTACGCATGTGCTTTAATGCAATGCCAGTGGCAAAGGAACTTGTGGACGAGTTAGAAGACGACTTGAAGGACGTGGACAGACGTGCGCAGGCGAGGAAGGTGTTATCGACCGTCTTGAGGAAATTAGTGTCTACACCATTCACTCCTGAGGCCCTGACGGACACCCATCTCAAGCTGCTCGATGACGCATTCAACAAGCACTATGATCCTACATCTGTCAATTCTTATCGGCTCGGAAATCGGGCGTTTGGCTTTGGAACGATATCCGCCTATCGACAAGATGCTATTTCCGCCGTACGCCAGGCATTGAGTACGATTCAAGAGAATCCAGACGTATTCAAGAGTCTCCACAAGGATACAGTTACTGCCATGACGTCTGCAGAGCAGAAAATCAGACTTGTTCTCATGGCTAAGTGGACCGTCGGGTCCGATTACTCGGACTTCCCTCTTTTCAGTCGACCGTTATATTCCATCCTTCGTCGTAACCTCAAGATGATTCAGAAGAGCCTTTTGGAGGTAAGCATGTCACTTTCGTGCCATGTTTGTGCTGTGTTCCTCCCTGTCCATTTCTGTGCGACGAGTTCATTGTGTATGGGACACGCCTAAATTCCATGCAAACCCATGCCACATGTCTGACGGACGTTCTGTGCGATGTGCCCTCGATACTATGGGCGCAATCTCTCTCAAGATATGTTGAACGGTGTCATATTCTTCCTTAATACGCATGTTTCGTCCGCGCATTTTATCCGGAGGACGTTTTGTGCGCCCACTAACATATACCGCACTTTTCGGGCGCATTTCGTCTAGCGGACGTTTTGCGCGCAAGAATACATGTCTAGTTGGTTCTCTACACCATTTTCATCAGGTTCCGTCACGTATGGTTACCCTCCGCAATGTGTCGTTCGACCGTTTTGCGCGTGTCGTCTCACTCTAATATGTTGCGCATAATGTCGCCCTTTCATCTTGCGCAATGCGTCACCTATGATATGTCTTTCGCGTGGAACCTTGTTGTCAACCTTCTCCGTTCATTTCATCATCACTTATCGCGCATTTCATTTCATTTCGACCTCTTGTTGCGTGATTGATGGCTGACATTCATATGTTATACTTCATGTCAGGTCTCCTCATGGTGGTCTCCTTATATTCGCTTGAGCCATCTACACGTCAAAGATTGGATGCCTGGATCTGCGTCTGCGGACATGATTCGCGCAATTTTGGCGCACCCTGCCTATGATATCGACTTACGACCCAACGTTGTCGACAATGTGAGTCTTTTTGCATTCGTTCTCAACTAAATATAAATGTGTGTGTTGTATGATAGGTCGTCCATATGATTTTCGATTCATACCCCACGTTCCTTCGCTTTGAGGGGCAACTTGCATCCGCAGATATTCCAACTCTTCCATCGAGGCAGAATGAACTTGAAGCGATGTTTGGTGGTGATAAACTGTCCAACAAATCTACCAATACGAAGAAGGGGAAAGGAAAGTCAACTGTGTCGGATGAGGACAAAGACTCAGACCAATCCTTCATCGACGATGACGACGATGACGACGACGACGACGACGGTGATGATGAGGAAGAATACACGCCTTGGCATGAAGAAAGGCGCCGTGAACAGAGAGAGCTTCGGCGTCGCATTCGTCGGGAGACTGCGTTGAGACAGAAGAACCTTCATGCCGAAATGTCCACAGCTGCCACAATTCTTCAAGGTGCAAAAAAGGTCCAACTCCCAGGTCCCATGCAATTCGATGTGCCGTGGAGTCGTGCATCTCAGCTCAGCGACGACACACCCCCCGACCTTTTCCGTGGCCAGTCGACGCTTCCCTTTCACACCTTCGAATGGTCTGCCACTCATGGTGGCTCTCGTGCACGCAACATGCGCCACATGGCTCGCATCGTGATTTACAACGATGCGCTCGTCTCTTACTATCGTCCAGCGCTCTTCGATGATCCAAACGGCGCTGCCTCAGCAATTCGTCACTTGTTCGACACACGTCTCTCAATTTTTCTCGACGTAGCTGTTCGGCCCCGTCCTGTTCAGTCCCAAATTTCTGCTTCCGGTCTCATTGTCCCTCCTAGCACCACCGTCGCTGTTTGGCCAGACCGACTGACATGTAATACGATTGCAGCAGCGAAGCAATACTCTCTCGACGAAGAACTTAACACTTCGCGGTTTGTCGACGTTTCTATTCGTCAAACTTCTGACCTGCAACGCATCGTGAATACAATTACGTCATCACATGTGGTTTCGGCGGCGAAGTACCCGTCGAAGGACAGCCGTCTCACACCTCACGTCCACGACAACGTTTCTATTGCTTTGGAGAAGCTGATCCAGGTATGTCCATATCTTATTCTCATTCTTATCTTATTTACCTCGCCTCCGTGTTTCCCATTTGCTTAAATTTTACTTTGTCTAGGCCATTCAGCTGAATTGCTATCGCCAGCGTCATTCCGAGATCGCTCCCCTCGATTCATTTCTTCAACTGCCACAATCTGAGCTGTTGCAAATTTCCACACCTGTCAATAATGATTCAAACGGGGACAATTCAAACGCACGCGATCGCGCGGCGAGTGATAACGACATTCTTACTTACCGAACTGGCTTCATTTTACTGAGCCGCGAGGAAGTTGCCTCTCAGTCCAAAGACACTCAAGAACGTTCTACCGACACATTTGTTCAGAGTGTTCATGATAAAGATGTGCATACACTGGCTATCGCTCTGATGGAAGATGACGCATGTCTTTCCCCGTTGCCACCCTTAATGCCGACTCAGAGCTGCGCCACATCACCCGCCAACGACATCCCATCCGTCGCATCACAGCTTCCTGTGGAACCGATATCGGATAGGTCCAATGCGCCCCGTTTACAGATTGAACCCATTCCTGGTACGTATTTCATTCAATCTGTTCTTTTGCCACGACCGATCAAATTTGCTGTGCAGAGTATGTGTTTCCGGACATCCTGACTCAGATTCCAGGTAGTTTTCTTTTTCTGCTTTGTTTGTAAGATCCAACTGACGTCCGATCCCAGTACAATCACCTGTGGCCGAGCAAGCAGAGCTTCCGAGTCAGCGTAACCCTTCGAAGTCTTCCAGGGGCGCAGCAACCGAAGACAGCCGAGTGAAAAAGGTTGGTCGTAAGCAGAAAGGTATGTTCATTTTACATACGTGCCATCCTGACATGCCCTGATGATATCCCGGTGCTAGCAGTGCAATCCAAAACTGTCAAACCTGTCACTTCCAATGATCCAGAGGAGGGCACAAATGATCCATCTCGTAAACGCGGTGCGTCTGACTCAAGCATGCGAGGTTTGTACCTACACTTTTGTCCTTTCTGAACGCCTGTTTTCTTACCATTCTGAGTACAGCTACCACTGTTGCAGGCAAAAAGCGTCAGAAGCGGCATGAAGAAACCTCGTTGGAGGTTGCTAATAGTGGCGATGATACGATCACAGTTGGTGCCGGGCTTCAATTTGCCTGATATCATGGTGATGACTCAGGTAGTAGTACTAGAATTTCGGCCCGGGTTACTTACAAATTGACTAGTCTACGTTGTGTCGTGTTGTTCCAAATCATGCCAGGACTCTACATAGTATGTGGCCTCATATCTTATGTACCATGTCGTGCGGCATAGATGCCTGCACCTTTCGGAATATATAATATACGTTTACATCGTTATGCCCCGGAATTAGCTGCTTGGTGCTTATGATCAGTGAAGTCACGTGTCGGAGCGGATGATCTGATCATTGCGGCTGTGGAGCGCTTCATAGGTCGTCTTTCTTCGTCGTTTCAACGCTGACCGACAATTCATGTATTTGTGTTGCTCTGCGATTCGTTGTTTCCAATGCAGGTGTTTCTACGTCTTTGATGTGAGTATATTGTCCGCTGAATTTTGCGAAATTGACTTATTTTTCTTTGGTGCTTTTGATCGTGTGGAGCGCTATCGCAGGTGCACAAGCAAGTCTCCCGGCTCATGCAATCAAACTATATTCGCAATGAGCCTCTATGGTACCAAGCGGTCCTAAAGCATCCCCCCCTCCCCCTCCCTTCCTGTTCTCCCCTCATCGACCCAGAAAGTTCATCGGGTAACATTCCCTCCAGTCTTCGACCTCCAAAGATGCAACCTTTGAAAATAAAACATTTGAAGGACAGACTCCGACTCCAGTTCTTCAGGGGTCACCCGTTCGAGGCGTTCAGACTGGTATCGATTGTAGAGGGTGAGGTAGTCGAGCCGGAACATGCGCTAAGAGGGAAGGACTGGACGAGGCTGAGCCAGTGGACAAGGAACCCAACGGCAGAAGAGTAAGAAGTCCTTCCTGCTTACACGCTTTGACCTCATCGTCAGTGTAGTTCTTTTCGCCACAAACCTCCACAGACGTCACAAAGTGTCACTGACTGCTGCTTACACCCGTGCAGTCGCGGAATTCCGGGCTTTATGGGCAGAGTATGACATCGCAAACACGTTCGCGCGCATGGAAGCTGAGTCTTATGGCACTGTGTTTTCGTCGGAAGTTGACCGGACGTTTGAGAAAGAGGACAAGTTTTTCAAGTCAACTGAGCGTAAGAAGGCACTTGACGAGAGGGCTCTCCGCGCTCGCAAGCGTTGGCGTGCAATTCTCAACCTCGACAACGGCATGGGTAATACTTGGAGTCGTGGACAAGAGTATATTAAACGCCAACGTGGTGGTGTACGACCGTCACACCTTGCAGACGACCAGATTCAATCACCTTCAGAATCATCAGAGGAACGACTGTTTGGAAGCCGGTAGCTTAGGGTATTTGATTTGCGGTCCTCTTTTTGATTTTGATCACTTCGAGTTATGAGCTTGTATACGTTACGTGTGTTATCGGATATATTGAGGACACGCAGTAGGATCCTTTCACACTTTCCTTCGGACACGAACAGCGGCGAGCGAACTTGGCAATAATTCTTTCCCGTATACATAAAAGGAATCGACTGATGACACCCATCTTTCAACCGCCCACCACTGCAATCTCTTCCATCTCCGATCTCTCCCGACTGTGAAACACTAGACTCCACCAAATTGCGATATCTTTCATGCCTGCTGTCATGAACGTTGAACCGTACGCATTCACTACTATCTTTTTTTATCTCTTTTTTTCACACCCGATCTACTTTCAGTACCGTCGACTCTGAGTCTGGAGTCGACGAGGAAGTACGAGTCGGTCACCATGACCCGACAGCACTTCCAGACTGCATGCAATCTGATGACATGTACAGCCAAGACGAACTGCATGATGTGCTATATGCATCATCCGAAGAAGGTACTGATGACTATTTGATGCGTTTTCGTGAACTTCCCATCAAACGCACGAAACTGTCAACTTTGCGACGTCTCGTGGAGGCAGACGATCGCAAACAGGCTGCTTTCCTTTTGCAAAAACGGCGGACGGTCGAACTTGATGAAGAATATCTACTTGATCTCGGCGATTGCAACGTGGCACCTCGTGTTGGACCGCATTACATCGATTTCACTCTCTATGTTGGAGATCAGATAGGTCTTGGTCCTGTACTCCCTCGCCGCGAAAATGATCCTACGTGGTCGATGCGTTTCTCACTTAATCATACAATGGATCTATGGCCAGCCGCAGACGCAAGACATCTCCCCTTTCACACTGCAGGTCGGATGTTGAAAGTCGGGACGCGTTTACAAGAAAACATATGGCTGGCAATGGTTCCTGTGACGTATCTTGAGCGGAATCATCAAGACAACGTATTGGGTAATGAATCTAATCTACTTTGAACGTTATATACACTGACAGTTCTTTAGGTAGATACCCGAGATTAGGGACGTCCACTTCCGCACTGAAGCCTGCACATGCCATGATGGTCACGATGTTCTTCGCGTTTGTCTTGAGCGAGATGCGGTTTCGTGATATACATTGTCAAGTCAAATATCCGGAGCCTTTGACGAGGGATAGTGTCAATCAGTCGACCGAAATCCTGTGAGTATTTATATGGATTTTCATATCTCCGAGTCCTTTATGTGTGCGGTATCTGTGTTTGTCACGGACCTCTCTCGATTCTCTCGGGTTCGAAAGGTTATATTGCATAGATGACGTGTGTTGGACTACACGGGCAGTTTATGTGCACCTCACATTACGTGGAGGTGTACTTGCCTCGAATGTCGCGTGACGACTCATCTAACGTGCCATTTGCTGTTCACGGGGCACAGACTAGTGGCGTACGGTGCTGGCTGCATCCTTAGTGCGCAACGTTGTCGATGTCCTTAATGCGCAACGTGCACACCATTAGCTACTTCATGTCTGAGCATTGTGGACTACGTCCGGAGTGCTCGACATGGCCAATGTCCTTGATGCGCAACACGGACTATGTCCGGAATGCGCAACGAGAACCGTGCCCTTAATGCGAAGTGTTGACTATGCCTGGAATGCGCGATGCGGACCATGTGTCTAATGCGCGATGCGGACCACGTCTGGAATGTGCAATGCGGACCATGTCCTTAATGCGCAACTGTCCTTGATGTTATCTTATATGATATGGGGCAGGTCTTTACCATGTGTCCACCGCGTACTCCAGGTACCACACGTCTCATCGTTGATATCTCTTATCATTCCTCGCATCGCATACAATCTCAATAGCATGGCTAACACTTAATCCAGAGGCCGTATTGGAGAGACATGGAGGACATTGGTGCTTACATTGCCCGAGTGCCGAAGTCTTGACACCCGTATGCGAGCTCACTGGTCTCGATGGGTCAGATCTGCCCCAAATTCCTGGAAGGAAGACGGTTTTCTCAATGCCCATATTCCTATTGCGGTTACCATGGTCTACGGACAAAATCAGGAGATTTGCTCTCATCCCGATCATGCCGACGACGAACGCATCGTATATGATATGGACCACGATTACTCGTTGATCCGTCAGTTTACCTTTGCTACTGCCACTTTACTCAGGTATGTCTTCATCTTCACCCCTCCCTTTCATACTCTCAATAATGCTCATTGCTTCACCACACAGATTTTATCGTGTCAATCGATGGAGAGACAGGGATGTTCATCAGATCCTTCGTCAACATGACTGCATTTATCTTGACAGCAACAACTCCGACGACGACGACGACATGTACGCTCGCGACACTGTGGATGATTTATGGCATTTGGATATGCTTGATGACGATGGGTTCGAGATCAATATTTATGACAAATTGGGCTATCGTATTCCACGCCGACAACCCGTCCAGGCTTTTCCACATGGCGTTTGGGTGAATCTTCACAGGGCCCATGAACTTTTCACTGATGACAGTGACTGTCTGGAGCCTACTCGTCGCACCGCTTTCTCTGCTTACCCGCAAGCATTCTTGAAAAAGTATGGCAATATTCAATCCAAAGCTCCTCCTGTTGTGTACAACAAGTTCATCACGTTGCTCAACACTGGCATTGCTCTCGCTGTTGACCATCCTGATGATGAGAGTGAAGATGTTGATGACTTGGACTCTGAATACAACAGTCATGGTTGGTCAAACAATCACCATTGTGCCCTTGCCATCGAGGCTGTGGCATTCCAGGCCTATAATGAGTTGTCCCATCGATTTCGAGATGAAGCCAGATTTCATGTTACCCAAACAGGTCTCATCACAGCTGCTCTCACTGGTGACCCTGCTTCTAGCCAAGCAAATACTCGCAAATGGGAGTCTCGAGTACAAACATGTCGCGACAAACTACCCCATTTACGCTTTCAGGATAAAATTGCTGCTGGATCACAACCTCAAGCTCTTCGAAATGAGGTTACATTCACCATTCATCTGAATCGTCTTAAGCCTGAACATCGTAATGGCGCGTGCGTATTGTCATTCTTTATAACCTTCCTTCCTTTCCTGTCTTCATAGGTCAATGACATTCCTTCCTACAGTGATATTTATGATCTCATCATCTCTAAAGTCACCAAATATTGGACCCATCCAAGTGTTTTGAGTGTACTCAAGAGATGTGTCATTGCCCTCCAACCTGATGTATGTTTTTTCTGAGTATTTATTACTACTACTATATTATTATATTTCACATCCTCTTTCCATCTTATGTCTTCATGTCTTGCTTATCATTCTCTCTTTGTATAGATTATTCCAAAGATTTACTCCTGGACGACATTTCCTATTACTGCTCTCCTTGAAAACTTGTGGATTGGTGTTCAAGACGTTATCAATACTCGTGGTCGACATCCATCTGCTTTCATTATTGAAATCGTTGCTATGCTTGAGCGCACTCTCAACTTCGCTCATACTGGAAATGCTCAAGTGCTGGTCAAAAAACTCATGGACCGTGCATGGCTATCTCTTGGGCTGCTTACGGATGGCTTTCCATGCATATCTCCTGATATCATTGAACATCATTCCCTTGGTCGTGATCTTGTCCTTCCGGTCGTCACTAAGTGGCCTATTGATCCTAAAACCAAACGTCCTCTAACAGCCTCCAAAAGAGTCCAACAACTGACATATGGTGATGTCCATTATGAGGTCAGTCATACTTTTTTTCATATTTTGTTCATCCTCTTGCAAATACTCTATTCTATTCACCTGCTGTGCCATTATTACTACTTGCTGGCATAGTCATTTTTACTCTCTTGCCAGTGGTTTGCGCATTTTCTCCCTTTTCTGTTTTGCTGGAACACACAACCTCCTCTGTCCTTTTCTGCTGTTCTAATACTGTTTTACATTTCTCTTTTATGCATTTGTTCCCTCTCCTGTTGTGCTCAAACATGCTTTCTATTCTGCTCTGTTCTCATACTGTTCTATACCACTTTTTTTGGCACATTTTCTCCCTCTCTCATTTTGCTGGAACACACACCCTCTTCTGCTCCCATCTATTGTTCTTGTACTGTTTTACACTAGCATTCTTTTGCGCATTTTCTCCCTCTTCTGTTTTACTGGAGCACACTACTCTTGTTCTCATGGTTTTATACTGTTCTTTTGCGCATTTTTTCCCTCTTCTGTTTTACTGGAGCATACTATAACTTGTTCTCATATTTTTTTACACTGTTCTTTTGTGCATTTTCTCCCTCTTCTGTGTTACTGAAGCACACTGTTATTAATAGTATCTTGTTCTCATATTTTTTACTGTTCTTTTGCACATTTTCTCCCTCTCTTCTTTTGCTAGAATACATCCCCTCTTTCATTCCCATCTATTGTTCTCATACCATTTTACTTGATTTATTTTACAATCTGTCTCACTCTTGTTTTGCTTGGACATCCCCTCTCAGGCTCTTCACTTGTTTTTTGTTTGTTACTTGATATTCCATTCAACTTCCATTCACTTTTTCTCTTATTCTCCCATACTAGTATCTTGTCTGTTAGACCGGTGACTCACAATCCTACTCAATTTAGTGCTATGAAGCCAGATTCACAATCAAGAATGGGAAGATAAACTTGCCTCACAGCATTTACCCTCATGTCACACACAATGCATTGCGCAGAGCATGCTGGGTAATCGAATTGGGTCTCCGTTCCTACTTTTCTGATGTCAAGACTCTTGTTCACAAAGGTGTCATGAAGGATCTTCGTGGTCGTCTTATGTCCAATGATCCTGATGTTCACTCACTTGCTGCAGACAGAAAATCTGCCTTGGAGACCTGGCTTGATCAAGATCTTCCGCTTGCTGCCTCTGACTCCTCCCTTCCATTCCTTCTTCGTGCACTCTATCCCCATCCCTCTGGTCAACCATCTCTTCAGTACTCTTCTATTGGCAAGCAAAACCATGCCTGGTTTGCTGCATTGATCATTCGACTTTCTAATACAGATGTTGCTCGACATTCCCCCCCATTCTTCAAGGGTGCTGCAAGATCTGTACTCACTGTTGCTATCAGAGAAGCTACTGTCTGTACTGAGCGTGCTGGTATTGCTCCTGCTGACACTCA
>JBBPUM010000236.1:0-21781 GCA_038094695.1 Chiua aff. virens
CAATGAATATATGCTAACTATGCAGCTTTCATCTTGAAGCTTGGACTTGGACTTGGACTTGGACTCAGACATTCCTACATACTGTGTTGAACCAGTGTATGTGCTTACGACGAGCCATTTTCCAGAAGGACACTCTAGTCACCGAGTTGTCACTGAGTGGCTTATTGGTGAGGCCTTCCCCCCTCCAGTTCTAGCACTTGAGGATTTTTTACAAATGGTTCATGAGAGGGCATTGGAATATGGTAACAGTGACTCAGAGGTGTAGTCATTGCGATCCAAGTCAGTCATTCACACTCAAGTTGTAGATTACTAGTAGCACGAAAACATAGATTAAAGTAGAATCAAAACTCGTCATCACCTTCAATGCCCTCCTCACTTGCTTCAAAAAACTCTCCAAGGTCTGCAATATCTGCTCCAACTTTTTCAAACATGTACCAATGCTCCTCTCCCTCCAGTATGTGTGGGATCATCGAGACAACAGATTGGATTGTGGTTGCTTCGATCACATCAAGACCAGCTTCATGTTGGTGTTTACAGGCGAAGTAAGTGTTGTGAGATTTCTCAAGAAGGTCAAGGTGAGGAGGGCTGAACACAGAGACAAGGGCGAGGACAACTGAATCTTCTGCTCCAGTATGCATTTTAACCTCAAAAAAAGTAAAGTTCTGCAAAGCCAGTCTGAGTATGACTGGTTTGCTTCATCTCAAACTAGTTAGAATATGAATAGAGTTAGAACAAAAACAGAATAAAAAAAGGAATTACACACCTTCACCATGTGCCCTCGATGAGCATTTGCTTTGTTTTCACATCTTGCGAACAAAGAGTGAGCAATGGTTCCATTTGGAAGGCAGTCGTCAAGGAAATGCTGTAACTCAGGGGAATATGGGAAGTGTATAAGCAGGTAGGCTTGGATTGCCTGTCCTTGTAGAGGTGTTGTAGTATGGCGAGATCGTTCGTGTGCAACCAGAAGGGCATAGCCATCACCAAACAGTTTGGACCATTTGATGGGTCCCTTGGTAGCGGGAGGATCGAGGGATGGGTCAAGGACTAGGAAAGCATTGTACTGTGCTCAACGTAGTGCATGCTGGGTGAGATTAGCATATGGGTTAGACAGCTGGTGAATCTCAGCAACGAGATTACCAATGGTTCACTCCATTGTCCACTGGGAAGCACAGATGAGGGGACCTTTGGCAATGACTTCATGACCATAGTGTACAAGTACATGGATACTTTGTTGAGTAAAGTGGAGGCGTTCGACTTTGTGCTGGTAATACAATTCTTCAAATTCTTTGACGAAATCCAGGAATAAGTTGTTGGCTTCCTGGAGGTCTTTCACCGCAATACAATGCTGTAAGATGATGTGGACAGCATGTACGAGCTTACAGAAATGTTCCCAGTAAACTGCAGGGAGCACATCATAGAGGACCATGGGACCTAGGCCATACAGGAGCAGCGTATACTCCCATGCCTTGTACCCGCTATTGATTTTCTCAGCTGGATTGTATGGAGGACAATCAAAACACCCAAGGAGATAAGAGGTTACCGATGAGATAAGTTCCCTGAACCTTTCCCAGGTCTCGCCCCTGAGCACGGCCCAATGCCAATTAGACACGCTATCCTTGGGGTCACATTCAAAGGTTCCACGCCATAAAGGGAAGAGAAGGTCGGGAATATTGAGGGAGAGGAGATGCATGATGTCGAAGCCAAAGCACGTAGGGATGTCGAATATATGATTAGTAGGTATACCAAGGAATATGGACAGCTTGGAGATTCCTGTTTCAAGCCATTGCTTGCAATATTGAGCCTCATTGCAAGAGAGAAGCAGAAAGACAAGATTCTTCCAATACTTCTCAGCCGAGGTAATCTGACTGATTTCCTAGAGAGCAATGTCAGGATGAGCACAACCAGCAACATCATACTCCGGATCACTCGGCCTTGTGTGAGTCACATAATAGGTCTTCTGCCCCTTTTTGTGGTGCTCCTGGAGTCCACAGTATAAACGACAGCCTCGCTTACCATGGTGGCCAACAAGGCCATTGAGGTATGTGAGACCGGGACCATCAGCAGTTCCTAGGGCAAGGAATGGGTGGGACAAGAATGTTGTATTGCGTGAGCTGTCCCAAATACAAAGGCCCTCTTGCATGAGTGCAGAGAGGTGATATAATGAAGGGAAGAGGAAAGAGTCGAGGTTTTTAGGCTTCTGAGGACCAGGAATGATGAAAGCAGGGAGGACATGGTTCTTCTTGTATTGTGTATCTGGGGACCTGTCAATTATAACCCATATACCCATCCAGCAGTTGGACTGCTTATCCTGAAAGAGTTGTGCACCGTCGATTGAAAGCATAGTAAGGACAACGTCCATGTCCTTAATCATTCCATTGGCGACTGCATGGATGTACTCCTGGCCATCAATAAAGTCACACCAGTTGTCTTGGAAGCCTTGGGAGTGATTAAGGTGATCGAATATCTCTTGAGTACGTTGGTTATGATACTGCATCAAGGCAGCACTGTCAGGGTGTCAATACATTGCTTGTAGCTGAGGGCCAATTGGAAATGATGTAAACTTCTGATGAGCTTTGCCATTTTCATCATAGCGTGCTTGCCCGCACTCAGGACACTCAGCGAAATGGATAAAAGGACCTGTAAATGCAACACAACTGCGAGGACATATGTCAATAGACATCTCCTCAATATCACTCAGTTCTGTGGTGATAGCCTTGATACGAGAGATTCCCAGTAGCTGGAGAATTGGATTAAATTGTTGCAACGCATCACATACTTTGAGATAGTCTTCATCCGTGTTCTTGAGTTCAAGATAGAGGCAAATGGCGAGTCGGAGGAGGGGGTCACTGGCAAGATTTACTTTATATTGTGCCGGGTTATGCAAACGATCGATGGCCTCTTTTGAGAGCCCAGTACTAGGATCATCAAGTGAGGCTGTTTGCAGTCCAAGAATGAATGTGAGGGATGCATGCAAATTGGCAAGCTTGACGTTGTCATAGATCTCATTGAGAAGGACTTCATCATCAGCATCAAGAGGTGAGGTGGATTCAGATCCAAGTCTGGCAGTGGGTTAGCCTCATGCTCGGGTTCAGGCTTGTCAGCCTGGGGAAGGGAATGGAGAGTGTCTGGGGAATCTGGGCAAGAACCAGGATCAGAAGAAGGAATAGGGGACCATCCATTGAGGGGGGAAATCGGGGGCTTCAAGTTGTGGGTGTTGAGAACGTTCAATCGAGTCCATTGACTCATCGTCACTGCGTGTGTCTTCAACAGTGGCTCGCAGAGAATTCTGGGCCTGTAAATAAATGTACGGAGACAAAATGATGAAGAAGCTTATCTCTTGCCAGGGAGAATTGGCACTATCAATCTCGGGCTGCACCGTGGAGAACAGGTTCTCGCTGAGATGCGGAACTATGGGAGGTTCTGGAGCCAGCTGTCATTGTCGTGTACTCGGCTGGCTGGAGGCTAGGATAAGGTCTTCATAATTCCCTGTAGTGAGTGCTTTATTGGCTTTGGTGTCGTCATCACGATACTTTTTGTAGGTATGATATGTCAAGTGGGTAACTGGAGTCAGCTCGCCTCTGCACCTTCGTCAACAACTACAGATTGGCATACCTGGAAGAACTGCTGGATGTTGGGCAAAAAAACCAGAGGAATAGTTCTTTGCCCAACGTCCAGTGGTCTGAGGTCACAAGGCCCGAAATGTTACCTAGACGAAGAAAGAAGATTGGACTACGGGATGGGGAACCAGACAGTAAATCCTGTCTCATATCTCACTCGTTTACCTCGTAACTTGTTAGCCTAACTTGTATCTTGCTCACTTATTTTGTATCTTGTTCGTTATTTCGATGAAATGATGTCATTTTGTAAATCGCTGGAGGAATCAACACCTGCATTGTATTTCCGTGTATATGCAAATTAAGATTTGTATATATTTGTACTACACTGGATTTCTATGTTGTGGGTTTTGACTGGGCCTCAGTTACTCTGGCATTACTTCTTTTTAGTCTTAGTCTTCATTCTTATACAATATCTATGTCTCACTTATAAGCACAGCTCTGGCTATGTTCCTGTCCTGTTTTTCACTCCAGTTAGATTTCTCCCAAATTCCTGTCTTACTCATTACTTACAAATCTGCACTGCTTTGTTTACTAATCTGTACTTCAACTCTCATATATAAACTCCCATACTTTACCCTCTGTATTTTCCTTAGTCTGAATATTCATCTATTCCCTTGATTAACTCCTGATCAACTCTGACCTCTAACCTTCAAGACCTTAACAGTCTATCCTGACTCTCTACTATTACTTGACTTTATTATTAAGTGTTAAGTTTAACTTCATACCCCGTACTCTACAAATACCAAGGCAAGACTTACAACAAGGGCACAACACATATGTTGAAGCCAATGCCTGTCTGACCCTGAGTAACTCCAAGCCTCGGAATTACTATCCCTTAAAATACCAGCCCTAACAATTAGCTTGTCTCTATTCCTTTAAATGATATTGTGTTACTTGATATGAAATGAGAAGCACATCTGATAGGCCAACTTGAAGTCTGGCATTGGCAAGGAGGTATCTACCCTCAGGAATGGTGTGTGTGTGTATCATGCCACATTGCTGCATCTGCTATTGAGCCATCCCATCTGATTATCATATATGTGAAAAGAAGATTGAAGTCACAAACAAATAGACAATTTTGGGACAGGAACCCCTTCCTGTTCTGCATGTTTAGGTGTTCCTCAACTAGCACAAATGCTTGAATGTGTGTACCATCAATGGCACCAATGCAGCTGCCAAAATAGCAGAAAGGAGTATCACAGATGATCTTGTTTGAGATGGGGGTATTTGTGATGTTTGACATATAGAAGTGCCCAGATGAGAAGAAGTCAAGCAGATCTTTGAAGTATCTGTGAATCACTATTATTATTATCTAATGATATAGAAAAAATAAGCGGACATATGTGGATATCATAGTCAGTGAGTGTTGGAATCATTCTGCAACATGACAGGTACTGAGACCTGTCACATATGTGTAGAGGAATATGCCAAGTTGTTCTTCAATAGAAATACCACAATGGGCATCCCTGAAACTGTTCTCCTTCATGACTTAAATGAGCATGTCAAAAGTGTCATAAGAGGTGCCTAGCAATATTTTGATTCAATCCAGGTGACCAGCAAGCAGCTCCAAAATCCACCCTCCACCAGTCAGAATTGAGGTATGGTATAGAATTTTCTCATGCTTCAACAGAAAGAGGAACCTGTAATAAAAATTAATGTGTGCAATCACTATTGTGAGAAGTAAAACAAGCTGTCTATGGTGCAGAATTTCACTTTGAATGGATATTTGTGCTTCAAGATCCAACATAGCAGAAGGGGTGGAGCACTTATAACATCAGCCAATTTATACAAGTCCTCTGTAAAACAGTCAGCCTGTGGCATGCTGAAGGAATGGACAATGGGTCTATATGGGATGTCACTTGGAGTGACCATGCCTATTATGGAATTTAACAACAATGAAATGGAATATTGCAGAACTTACTCAAAGTGAATGTAAAGTGTCGAGTTGCAATGATAAGATCCACTCATCAAAGGCTGTCATGCTCTCTGGCACTTCCCACACTGTCAATACTTCAAGTGAAGTTGCAATGAGTAGCCAAAATAGGTTTTAGTTACTTGGTGCATTCTGAACAAAGCTTAGTATAACCCAAGGCTTGTGTTCTCTTTCTACTGAGTATTCCACTGTTCAAGTCAAGCAGGCATGACCTTGACTCTCTGAGATAGTTCTGGCCATGTGAATCCAGTAGGATATGATTCTTGCAAACCCTTAGAACTAATATCAATGACACTCTATATGGTCTACACATCATCTTAGTATTATAAATAGAATTTGGTCAAAATGGTGACTAGAGTATGACTTACTTATCTGGAGGTATTTCTTTTCTGTATCACTCAATATTTCATGTTGGCCAGATATATAGATAGGTCTTTCCATAGTTTTTTGTTATCTATATTAAGAAAGGACATTGTATGGATAGATGATAGGAAAAATGAACATCTGGTACTATAGAAATCACCTTGTGAGTAGAGTTGTGACAATGAAAATAATGAAGTTATGTAATATTTTGTTGTGCATAGCACATTTGAGCAATAATGAAGCTTTGAGCCCATAGCACTACATAACCACATTCTACTATGTTTATATAACTCCTATAGAGGGAGATAATACTCTAATATACAAGACAATCTCAAAAATGAGTTAATGAGAATCATTACTACTAGCATAGTCTAGAGCCAGATTAGTATCCATGGTGTAAGCTCACTATAAGTCCTTGAGAATCTCAAGACCATGCTATCCTACCACTATAGAGATGGAATGATAGTTGATACATTATCTTTTGATACTTAAATCTGTTCAGATGATGCTCAGGTCACCAATGAAGATACATTGACATTCTGGCAGATTTTCTCCTCAAGGTCACAGAAGAAAAACTAAGATGACAATTCTTTTATCAGATATAGAATCTCTTATTCATGATACAAGGTTCAGATGATAATAAGACTATCTAGTGACTCTCAAAAAGGCTCAGATGGAAACAGCAGCAATATCCAATAGCAGCTCTATTGCAGATAAACCAAGGATGACTGAATCATCTGTAAATATAATAAAAAAACCTGGAATGAATGACAGAAATGATGAGACTTGGTGCTTTGTGAGACTAGAAGTGTAACATAGCATTGGATTCAATAAATTCTAATGTTGGTCCTTTACTTGAACACTCTACTAGAAAAAAATCAGCACAAAATAACACAAGAGCCTGACTCAGTTGAGTTGTTACAGATATAAAAGAAGACATAGACATCTAATACTCTTGATGGGAAAATCTAATTAAGAATGGTTGACTAGCATGTTATCATTCTCTATTAGGCTTTTTTGTGCTACTTTGTCAATACCAGCAATAAATCCTGCCCCAAATATTGTACTTAGGGCTATAGTATATCTCAAGAATACTTGGAGCTCTCAGATTTGGCAAGGTTTGACATAGTCAATGACAACTTCCAGTGAACTCAAATCTTTACAAGGCTCACAATATACTTCCCACACCCTTCCCACTGCTGTCAATGTCATGCATGTTGTGCATCTCATCCAGCCCACTTTCAACATTATCTGCCATTCTACTCATCTATCTGCTATTTCTCATCATCACAACACCCCTCCACCATTCTTTCATTCTTCTTGCCACATCAATGCCATGGGCATCAGCAAGCCTGCTTTTGGCATTGTGTCTGCCATTCTGTCCACCATTCTGCCTGTCATCTCTCTTCACCACTCCTCTCTAATGCCACCCTCTATTTGTCCTACTATTGTGTGGCCTATCTCCAGTGCTTGAACTGTGTCTGTTGCTCCACCCATCCACCTACCATCTGTCACTACCACCATGCCCCTTCACTGCTGTTTTTTGTCTATTTTATAGTATGTTTTCAACACTTAGGCTGTGTCTGCTGTTCTGCCTGTTCATTCACCACATATTCTAAGTAATAGTGACTAGTAGAGTGAACCAGCAGATATGTCAAAACTATTTATAGCATCAGCTAAATTAGTGTTTTAAAGTCCAGTGTAGGACTGTTCAAAAGACTGGCAACTAGACTGGACTGCAACTGGTTGTAACTGAACTGCAGTTGCTAGGTCTGACAGCTGGTCTAGCAACTAGTTGCAACTGGTTGCAACCAGTGCATAGCCACCCCCTATTCATAGTACCATCTGGGGTAATATTTGGTGAATTTTCTTGATTTTGTTGACTTGAGCCATATGTCACTCAAAATCCACTTTTCTATGTCAAAAATTCATATGTCATACAGAAAATATTTTTATCTCAGTTAATTTCAGGTTACCCCCCCTCATACTATAGAAATAAAATGTAGCTATCATGGTATAGAATAATTCATCTCACTACCAGAAACCATGGTACCCACCATGTGATTTTAAATAAGTGAATCCAGGTAGGTATGTAGTCATGTACCTTCTAAAATAACATCTGACCTGGAAATGCTCATAACTATTGATGCTGTGATTGGATTCTAATGGTCTAGAGGAGTATTTTGTGGCTAGGGGTATGGAGAATAATGTTTAGTATTCATGCGAACCCACATGTTAAGGGGCTATGGACCAGTCTGTGCAGCAACTGGTTGCAACTGGTTGCAACTGATAAAAAAAAACTGTTTAGGACTGGTCCTAATCGGTCCAGTTGTGGTCCCAGGCCTTCAGGAAACTCTTAGGACTGGTCCTGGCCTGATTGCCTGGTCAGAAGGCCAAAAACTGGACTGGACTGGACTTTTTAATCACTAGCTAAATCTATCATAAGATCTTCACTTCCACTCACTCCTGGTATCCCCTTACTACTTGTGCTAGCACTGTCATGTACTTTAGTATTACTGGCATTATTGTGTTCCTCTGCATTTGCTGTTGTATCACCTGAGTTTACTGATGATGTTCCAGATGTGTTATTCTTACTCCAGGTAGAACTAGGTGATGACTCATACAACAAGGGTCACTGTGCAGCTGCAACACCTCAAACAACCACTGTGAGTCTGCTAGTTGTGAAGAGGGTCAAAGGACCTCCAAGTTTGTCTGGAGGGAGTCAAAGGTTGTTCAAGGATACTTGAAGCCTGGGACAAGCAGTCGAGGGTTTTCTAAGAGGATATAAGACAAGGTGTATTGTCAAGTAGATCTAAGCTAAGGGTACAAGATAGAGGGCATGGGTTTATATATGATGAAAGGGGTGGTCTGAGCAAAGAGTAGAATAGACACAATAGGACCAAAAAGGAAAGGGGATGCATCACCATATGCAAAGGGAACAGATCCTGATGAAAGGGAAATGACTAAGGTATTATTGATGCGATCGGAGCAGTCCAACAATGATAAGGCCTCAATGGGGCTAGACAGTTAAGACACGAGTTTGAGGAAAGAATTATGGAGTGAAGGAGATAAAGTGACATAGGACAAGAAAAGAAGAAATGATAACAAGATGTGGTTGTGGCAGGTGCTGGTCCTGCACTGCCTTCATTGTTGTCCTCTTTATGGACTATGGGAGCACTTTTAACCTGCTTGGATGACCCAGAAGAACCATTATCCATATGTGACCTCTCAGTACATTCATCTGAACATGTGCTCCATGTTGGCTCAATACCCTACCACCTTGGATGTCCTCATCCTGTTTCAGGACCTCAAACTCTTCATCAGTTAGCCTCTTCCAGTAAGTCAGATCCATCTCCCATTTGTGCTGCAGCATTTCCAGCTGAGGCAGAGAACTTGATACTTCACTCAAGTTCATAAAGGGGATTGTTGATGGCCACCCTTGTATTGGGACCCTGTAACGAGAAATGACATTATGGAAATAGGCTTTCCACTGCATCTTTACTTTTGGCTTGCCAGTAATCACCTCTGGTCAAGTATTTTTCAAAGTTCAGTAATGGGGCTGTGTTATGTATTGACACTCACAAAGCTTGTCATTGATCAGTCTGCAAATAGTCCTTCGCATGTTTGAAATTCATTGTAAGTGGTTACTTGCAGCACCCTGCAAGGCACTTACCATGTAGTACCACCCTGTACAGCAAATCCCTCCATCTTACTGATGAAATCAAGTGTATCCATGTTGATCACAGTTCCTATGAAATCCTTCACTCCTCTTGTTTCAAAAGTAAATGCATGCATGGATTGGGAGATTGGTGGAGCCACATGTTGCATGAAGTATGGTCTCAACACCAGTGTGTGCTCGAAGGTTAAGTAGCCTGTCCATGATTGAAATGAACAACATTGGTAACCTTGTCCTCAATGGTCTTCATCAGTGTATGACTTGTATCCACTGATCTTGCCATGTGTTGTCATTCAAATGCCAACCTTCCTATTTGCAATGTGCTCACTCTTTGATGAGATTTTCCTTCTCATCAGCCCTAAGGTATGATACTCAGGCAGGTTCTGAGGTAGTGTTAATAGTAAGCATACCTGGGGCATTAACATGAAAATGCTATGAGTCCAAGCATGAGCCACTCCATCATCTTGGTGATCCTTCTTCCAGCAATAAGCAATCCAAGCATTGATCTTCTTATGTCATGAAAGATGATGAGCAAGGCCAATATGTAACTCATTTTGAACACACCGAATGCTTTTGTGGTGTATGAAGCTGATGACTGGGTAAGTTCATCAACTTTGCACCACACACTGTCCAAAGCAGCCTAAACAATCAGTCTTCTTGCAGTGTCTTTCCCACGGTGCTCAGCAGCTGATATGAATACACAGCGCTTTTCACCGGTCTTTGAGACAGTCAAATGGTGAGAGACTGTGACCATGGTGGGGTGGGTAAACAAATGCACTAATTCTTGCAGCATATTTAACAGTCAGGATGGTGGGACAAAAAAAAACATATCATTCTGGTAGTTCTGGTTTATACAAATTCTTGGTAATGACTTGGTGGCTCTAGATACAGGATGTATACAGGCCAGGATTGCAATGCCTCTGGGAGTTGAAGGACTCAGATGACATCAAAGCGCGAAATTCTTGCCTTCTAGTATCATGATAGATTAGCACAACCAATGCTGAGATGACATAGATGTAAACTTACAGCCTTTCAAGTCAGCATGGAGCACACCAGCTAACAGGGAGAGGCCCACAGAGCCACCTCCCAGCGACTACTGTGCACTTTGATAATAAGAGAGTGCAAATCTGGCAATATCTCATCTCCAAAATTAAAACAATCGAGTATATCATCTCTGTGAGGGCGAATGCTGGTCAGTGGAACTGCAGCTCTCAGCTCTGAGTCGGTCTCTGGAGGCAATACAAGGGGGATCAGCTCTGGGAATTTTTCTGTGGCTGTATATAGCAAAGCTTCGGCATGGTGGCACTGGCAAGCGTCTAAGACCGCTGGTGAAGGGTTGAAGGGGAATTGATTTCTGGCTGAACTTCTTTGCACTTGGCGTTGATGGGGTCTCAGGCATGGACGGCAGAGCCAGCTTAGCTGGTATAAGGTAGCGCTGGTTGCTGGCATGGGATTCTTAACAGTGTCTGAGTTGAGTGGAAGAGTTTTTGCACCTGGTAAAGGCAATCAGTGCTGATGTGCAGATGGCTGTAGAGGCAGACAAGTGCCAAGTACCGCTAGTGGCCCAGTATTTAGATACCTGTGTACTGGAGATGTACACAGGGAGATGTGATGGCCCATCCAAGTCATGGGCTGGGCGAGTCCTATAGTCTTATCAGCTTATGTATGAAAAGTAGTACTAAAAACTCACCATGAGGCCGGGGCACCAAAAGCAACTCAACCGCACATTACTCAGCAGAGTGCTGTGTGTGAGGAACAACAAAATCCTCACAAAACACTTGGATGAGAATAGCCATGTCCCTACTGATGTGCGCATTTCATATCAGCTCACACAGCATAATATAAATATCAGGTGTGATTTTGTTGACTGTGAGAGGCTCAGACAACCTGAGCCAGGGCACCTGAGTAGAAGTGAGATTCCTTTGTTCAAGGGGTCTTGTATGGTAATGTGAAAAGCAGAAAGACTAAGATGAGCCACAATGTATGAGGAAATGTGCATTTATTTCATCAAAAAGGTCACTGATTGAAGCCTCAATCAAGTTGGTCTTGGTAATTTTGACATTGTCATCTGTAGACTCAATGGTATGGAAAGCCAGGGTGAAGCCATTTGTTTTAGTATGATAATGTGCCCCATCTCCATGTCTGAGAAGTGCGCGAATTGCTGCCTTGTGTTGCTGATCACTGAAACCTTGTGCAAACAATGAAGTATACATCCAACTCAGCCTTCTTGGGCGGTAGACTTGGACGAAGTTGCTTGCTCAGTGCATGATAGATGCATGTTGGTAGTTTGCAATAGTGACAGAGCTTAGCTCTTCCTTAAACTGAGTTGACCTCCAATGGATACATGAGGACTGCTGTTTGTTGCAGTCTCGTGAAGGCAAGCTCACATTCACTCTGCACATCTCTTATGGTTACTGCAGCAGTCAAATCTGCAGGAGCAACACTCATGGCAGTGACAGTGCCTTTTTCATGAGCTATCAACCATGGAGTTCTAACAGTACAGTATTAGATAAGGCATTAAGAACAACTGACATGTACTCCGAGCCTGCTGGACTAAGGCAGGCATGTTCCTCACACAGAAACCAAGGAAAATCCTCATCAGAGGTTCAAGATTTGTTTGAGAATTGTTAGCTCATTGCTCAGCAAGCAGATAGTCTCTACTGCATCCCTGTAGTGATTTCGAATGAACCCATGCTGAAAAATCTTTCAAAACATACTCAATGCCTTATATTTGTCAGCATTCCAGAAAGTGAAATGCTCCTCAATCACTTGGTGGTCATGGAACCTTGTGGCATGATATATGCTTCATGCAAGCTTATTTGATGCCAAGAAGACATGCTTGCAGTCCTCACTTGCTGTGCTACCAACTCCTTTGATATATATCGGATGCCATTGCAGTTGATGAAGCCAGTGCACATGGCCATGAAACAACCCAATGATAAAGCACAAATTGAGATTTCAAATTCTATGTCTAATGACACTCTGTTTACAGCTGTTTTGGCAAAGGCACAGCCAATATCGTAAGCACAGCCTCCATTTGGCCCATATACCGAAAGCAATTGGTTGACAATAGCCAGCAGGTACTTGGCCCTGCAGTATGTCAGCACCTTGACAGAACTTACAACAAGGGAACCTACAGTTTGCCACTCTTGATCATGTCACATGCCAACAGGATGAAGCGATGGCAGCATGAGGCCACAAATATTCCAGTCTCGTGGAACACAGAAAGAGTTTTTTTCCATTGATCAGATCTTGCATTATGCTGGTGGTCCACACAATTGAAATTCCCAGAAGTAGTTTCTGTGTTCATCTCCCAGTCATCATTTTTATGCTCGTTAGATGTACCCATCTGCAACACAATAAACTCAGATGAGCCAGTCAAATAAAAGGCTTCTATCATACTTTTCTGGCAGCCACTTGAACTTGTTAACTTCTTCATTAAGTTGAATGTGTTGCCATCAATAGAAACATGTCAATCTAATATCATGTTCGGCTCATCTTCCAGTTGATTGAAGCATGCTGGACATTCATTCTAAAGTCTCCACATTTGTGAATTGCAACCAAGAGCTTGGGAGATGCATTTATCAACACAAATGAGAATTCAAGATAGGAATCATAAGCGGTGATCAATTGTGTGCAAAGATACAGATGAACAGGAACCGAAACAACCAAACCTTAACAGGCTTAAGTTATTTGCTGAAGAACAGTGAAAGCGAGCCAAGGGCACTAGAGGTTTGCTAGCGAAGGGCATAGGCTCGTCATACTGAACTGTGATTCCTTGATCTGCAATACATACAGTCAATAGCAGCCTGATCCTCTCTACTGGCACAGCTATAGGTCAGAAGTGGTATAAACAAGAATAATGAGGACAATACTCTCAAGCACTGCTGTGCAACATTCACTCGTCTCTTGGATGCGTTCTGCCTGACAGCTAGGCTGCAATATTGCAACTGTCCGAGAATGGCCTTGGTGACTATGAACCACAATAGACTTCAATAGCCCTGTAATCTGTTTCGAAACTCAGCGAGCCATGGCAGTAATGATGGGGGCGATGTATCTATCAATAGAAAGGTAGTGAAGATTCGTAAGTAATGAGTAAGATGGGAAATCAGGAGAAACATAACCAGGGTGACATTGGAATAGGAACATAACTGGGGCTGTGCTCATAAGCAAGACACAGGTATTGTTACAAAGAATGAACTAAGACTGAAAAGGAGTAATGCTAGAGTCACTGGAGTTGTAAGTCCAAGAGTGTGTGGAGTAAGATCTAAAGAGGAATGAGATGAAGATGGGTGGAGATGCTCAGAGATGGAAGTCCAAGATATGACAATAACATGGGTTCTGATGTAGTCTCAACTCAACAAGACATGATTTTGCCTAAGGAGGAAATTTTCTATTGATTTATAGTCAAGTTTATCATTGCTGATGATCACTGATGGTTCATACTATCAACCTCTCCACTTACCATGTATTCATGATACCTACTTAATTGTTGAGTATAGTATGTGTTGAGTTCCAAAGACTTCTTCTTTTACTCCAAGATGATTTAAATAATTCCAATATCTCTGGACACACAAAGCTCTAGTTGGAAGTAATTTTTGCCTGGTAAGATAGTTTCATTACCTTGAATTGTGCTGAACTCTTGATGAATGTACATACTATTATGTCTGCATGAATCAGATATTTATGACATCATAATGACATATGATTTGAAAACACTTATATCTCGGCAATCTCTCAGTCAATTTGGCTGATTGGACTCACTATAGCAAAAGCCTGAATCGATCACATGCGCATATAGCATTAAAATTTGATGTAGACTGGTTAGACCAGTTTTAAAATGTTTTAGGACCTTTCAAAATGGACAGTCCAGTTCAGTTTTTTTTTATTCAAAAATTACTTAGGACCAGTCCGGTCATGGTCATAGTATTATATAAAAATTAGATGGATTGAAAGGTATTAGTCAGCCCCTATTTCAGGACTGGATGCAACCAGTCCAAACTAGTCTTTTTTTAGAGGTAAAATTTAAAAAAACTACTTTTTAGCAGTCCAGTTGCAGTCCTGGGAATTTCTGACTTTAAAAACAGCTGGTTTCAGTCCAGTTGCCTTACTTGGAGCATGCAAAACTGGGATCAGACTTCAACACACTATTTGCATTTGGTAGGTGCACTGTTTTGATGTAGTGCTTCTAACCACTAAAACCGTGACTAATTAGAACCTACAGCCTGTTGATCAGTTTCTCACTCTATACAAGCTAACTTCTCTCCCAATCAGCAACATGACATGGGATGTTTTGAAGGACTGTGAAATGATTTTAGAGGTGAGTTGTCTTATTTTAGATCAGTGACTTATCAGTGCAATGTAGTTACATGGTTTACTATGTGCAATTGGCAGATACCTCACCATGTCCAGCATATATAATGTGTCATGAATCCCTTCCAAGACTTGGGAAATACATTGTTTGAGTTATTCATGAAGGCATGGATGAAGAAAATGCAGAATATATCTCATGAAGCTAACTTGGATCACTCAAAATTGGGAAGTTTAGCTGGTAGCAACACAGTACATACAGATATGCTCAAATTGATATGGCTAATATTGTCATCATTTATCTCAATCATGATTCACAACTGGATATGCCAATGAGTGTATTTCTAAACAGAAGCATGAGTATTATTCTAAGCTCCTATGCTAGCGCATACTAGTCACTACACAGTAGGACATGAAGTTCAGCTTCTCCTGCCCTCTCTACTGGCAACTAGGGTCAACCTATACCCATACATGTACCTGTTCCCATAGGTCTGTACCTACCGCGGGTAACTTGAAGTACTCCAATGGAAAGCATGACCAGGATACAGGTGATACTCACTTGTGCTGAGGAAGCAGAAGGATGTCAGTGGATGATGCTGGTAGCTTTGAGTTCTGTGATGCAAGTGGGTGAGCAGCTGCTGTACTCTATTTAAATATCAGCATAGTCAATTCCCTGGGCTCTTGAGACAGGGCACTCCTCATCATCAACTGCACATTGCAAAGTCAGCAACTATCAAGAAGTACAAGCAACATGAATGTGCCCCAAAGACACTGTGGCAGGAAATCACAGGCTAGCAACGGTCTCCTTGTTTCAAAAGCCCCCAGGGACACCAATGGCGATGTGGGCGCTTTTAAACAAGCTGCTGCATCAAAGCACAAAGTCCAGCAGACTCAAATGCCAATGCGGTTTTCTCCAACCACTGGGGCCTTTGCTGCACTACCAAGGGGCCAATTGGTCATAGCACAGTCATGGCTGAGCACTGGGTCATGCTCCCCCACAAATTCTCATGAAGCTTGGAAAGTCACAGGCTAGTGCCATGACTGCCTTTAATGCCACTGCCCTTGCCACCCTGACAGCCTGCACTATATGCCCCAGGACTCCTTCCAGATATGCATTCTCAAACAGTGCTGCTGGTCCTGGGTAGCTGAGTGCCACTCACCCCTCCCTGTTGCCATTGAAAATGCCCCTTGGGCCCTTAAAGCAGGCACCACTCAGAGACCAAGGACAGGCAGGAGCATGCTAGGGCTTTCAAAGATGAAGGCATAGGCAGAAATGCAATTAGGAACTAAATGGGTTCCCTCTTACCTCAATGTCCCTGCCTTCCCCACCTCTGATTAATGCTACAATTGGTACTGTGAGCCATAACCAGCAAATGAGATGACAAGGGGGCTCATGAGTAGTACTCTGCAAAGAGGCTCCTGGACTTGATGCTATTTCAAACCATATGCATCAACTAATGGCAAGGACACTGAAAACTGGGAGGATTATTTGGCATGCTTACTCCTTGTGTTTCATGCTCACCAAGTGCAGTGGATGGTAGACCAGATGCCTGAGCTGGATGTGCTTCTGACCAATCTTGTTGATGGTCTTCAACAGACAGCTTTTTGGCAAAGGCATGCCCAAAATTCTCATAAAAATTATATACCCTTTTTGTTGGTTGGCATTGTTAGCGTAGTGAAGTTAGCTCACCTTATGTTTCCTTTTATCTTGAGACACTAAGCAATTCACTCTAGGCCCCTACTCTGCCAGAGCAGCATAGGCTTGACATCAGTCAAACAAATCACTTCATTCATCAAAAGCTCATCAAGGCCTGATGTAAGTTAAGCTTGCTAATTTTTATTGGCAGCAGTACTATGATAGAAAATTTGCTTGTAGCATGCTAAGGCTTTATTCTCCAGAATGTGCTGTCAGATACCAGCATGCTGTTGACTTTTTGGCTGGTCATGGCTAGAGTCCTATTTTTGATCTCTTCCTTGACTTCTGCCCAAATATCCCTGGGAGAATGGCTAACCCAAGGCTGATTGAAAAAATATTGCTGGGGGAGTACGTGCTTCAGTATCCTAGGTGGGATGAGAGTGCTGTTGAAACAGATAGCTTTGCCTCGTTCAACCAGGTAAGCATGATTTAGAGTGCTGAGCTAGAGTACTTTTCTATTCAAAGTGTTAGGGCAGAACAGCTTGAGAGCACAACAGATTTTCATGCTGATGTAGATAAATACTTGACTTCACCACTATTCAGAAACAAGTGAGGTGCTGTATGGCATCACATAGTACCTGTAGTTGTAAATATCACTATCTGCTGTATAAACAGTTATGATAAAGGATGAATGGGCTTGAGAGTGTAATGACCAGACAAAACTCTCCAGTTGATCCTGAGAAGGCATGCTGAAGAGTATATTATTGGTACAAACTGTCATATGCTGTTTCTCCCAACTCCTAGCTTAATCTGACATCTCTGATCAACTCTTAGATTCTCTGCACGACTCCATGATCTCTGCTTGCTCCAATGTTACTCCAATGTTTTCTCTATTTGTACTAGTTCTGATTTGTAAGTACTTTGATACCTGTGTTTGCTTAGGAGCACAGTTTTGGCATTCGTACATATCTAATTCCTCCAGTCACTCATTTTCCATCTTACAGAGTTTTAGTAATGTCTGCTTTTCCAAGTATAAAAATAGTAGTTACTTTACCTGTAACTTCAGCTTGATTATTATCTTAGACAACTGTATGGATCCCCTCCAGTCTTCTCACTCTTTACTCCAAACTCCCTCCAAATTCCTCCACATCTTTGAAATATTAGAATGCAGCACTAGCAAGGGGACAGCACATAAGCTGAACCCAACGTCCTTATCATGACCTCCAGAGCTCCGAAAGCCCCCATTTGTCAGAGCTCACACTAGAGGTTAGCATGGTTTTAACACTAACTGAGGATATTAGTCCTTGTACCAGTTTTCCGCTAAAGTTGATAAGTATCAGCCATGTTACATCAATATAAAGTAAGACTCACCTGGATCATTTCTACAGCTGTCCAAAGCTGTTCTTTCATAGTTGAAGCTTTAGAGACTCAGAGGCTGGCCCTGAGATGAGACAGTTGCTAGAGTGTCCGGACAACAATACAGGTAGATTAATGGTTACTGTCAATACATAGCTATGACAATGGCTTACTGTATAGGACATTGAGCTAACAGGATAGTAGAGATAAATTGAGTCTGTTGCCTTTTGACCCTTAAATGTGAGAGAACAACTCATACAACTATCATTGCATCCCTGCATCCAGTCATACTATATGAAGTGATCAAAGATTCTGTTGAAATGGTTGAGTAAAAAGCGAAGTAGGTCAGGTCAAGCTTGCTTGTAGAGAGACTGGATCAATCCAAAGAGTACAGGTCTCCACTATGGATAAGATTGGTTGTTGAGTGACATACAAGTGGTTGTTGAGGATTAGCAATAGAGAAGAAAAGTGATATACTGTGACTGCAAATTAATAACGAAATTCATTAAATTACAGGCCAATGTTTAAGGAGTTGGTATCACACTACTGTCAATAGGGTACAATAAGGGTTCGAATCAACTTAAAATTAAGTTATGACTGTGAATAAAGTTGACTATTGACCTATTTGTAATTAACATTAGATGAAGTAAATCTCTACTACCAATATACTAGTAGTTTAAAGCACTATCAGGATAGAGAGTAGGAGATCCAGCTAGGCACAACAAAAACTATTCATACCCTAGTCTATGAAATCAGAATTGTCATCTTCCAATTATTTCTCACATTATCAGCTTCCTTCTCAATGAAAAAACATGATTGATGGTCAATTAAGCTGTAATCCTTACATTCAGTGGCATGCTTGATCTTTCCAAGCTGGCATTCTCTAATATGGTATTTGCAGTTGTGATATAGATTGCGGTGAGCCTAGGAGTTCCATACTTTCTACTAGGTCTGCATAGAAAGTATTGAGAAGAAAAACATTGGCATCAAAAGCTGCAACATTTCTATAGGCTATATAGTGTTTGATGACACAAGTAGAGAGTAGATTTATATATCTCAGAGGAGATAGTGAAGGTAATAATTGTAAAAGCACAATCATTAGCTTCTTACCATGCTTGATACTTGGTGATATTATGTCTACTGGAGAATAAATAGTAGTACCAGTATCTGGTAATGCATTGAAGACTTGAATCAAAGCTTATTTTCCAATTTTGATAATCTTCCTTTCTGATGAACTAAGTTATAATGAATTCTATGGCTTATCATGAGTCAGTTTCAAATCAAGTTCATTATTTATATTTGTACAAATGGAAGTTGAATTCTGTTCAGGAAACAAGTCCTATTCTAAAGCTGTATCCAGCATTCTTTCTGTTTTTCTCTTCAGATAATATCGAAAAACAAACATACCAGAGTGAAATTGTTGTTAAAAGAGGAGTTTGAGGTGATCTGTAAGACTTGGGCATTCTAGTAGTGTTTCAGGTTGTTCTAAACAGTAGATCAGTGATAGACACACTGAATGGTGTGTCAGATGACAAAACATCCAGCTGAAAAATGAACATATCAGATAATCAGAAAACTAGAGAATGCTATCAATGCTTCTGGCGGTTCTGAAGTAGTGTATGCATCATAAATGCACATAGAATAGATATCAGATAGTAAGTCATCCACTGGGGAGAGAAAGAAACATATCAGATCAAAATCTTGCTATAATGAAAGATTGAGAAGACAAGGAATATTCTATAGAGTGCATGAAGTGTTTGGACATTCTAAGGTACTAGAATGAATACACTGAATAGAGAGGGTATTTTGAGAGTATTCCAAAGTAATAAACAAATAGTGGATACTCTGAATAGGAAGCACATGAGACAAATCCTCTGGGGACAAACTGAACTCTAGTGATCCAAACTTTGCTCCAAGAGGGGATTGGAGGACGAGAGAGATTGGGGTAGCTGTTACATCTTTTTCAAGTCATACTATGTCTTACATTCTCATTAGTATTTAAAAGTCTAGTCTAGGTTTCCATGCTTCAAATCAGATAACTAGACCAAACCAGTCTTTTTCAATCTCAGATTGTCCCAGGACTACAACTAGACTACTAAAAACCAGTTTTTTTTTTATTTTACCTCCACAAAAAAGACTAGTTCAAGTTGAACTGGTGATGCAACTGGCAACTGGTGACCTAATTGCAACTCTTTGCTTTGTACACTTGACACAGTTGGAATTTAAACGTGGGTATTGTCACCTATAAATGCCTCCTGATGGTGTTGAGGCTTGCAGAGCCATAGCCCAAGACATTCTTGTCATTGTTGAGACACACTTGTTGATATTGCTTCAGCCTTATTGCCTCAAATACTCCCAATCTCTTATTATACGTTCTCACTGGACACATGTGGGTTAATTGATTGCATCCAGTGTGAACTTGGGGTTCATAACGAAGTTTCTCTTCAGTTGGTAAGCAAACTATGAGCTCTGAGTCATTGTGATAGAAGATCTGTCATATTAGAGGAGCAGGTTGCCATCACACTTTATATGTATGTCACTGGTCTTTCTATTCATCACACCAGTGAGTGATTACAACATTCCACAATATCTCTGTGAGTAATCATTATTACTATGCTCATTTCTACTATATGATCATATCAGATATTTCAAGCAAATAATTGAAGTGCTTTCAAGCCAACTGTTTTATTCAACATAAGTCTCATTTCCACCTGGTATGAATACTCTATCAAGGATCCTTCAAAACTCAAAATTCATCTTGTATTTGGTGCGATCAGAGCAATCAATGGCTGTCATCTCTCCATTAGACCAACATCCCTTGTTTATTTAAACTATCAGAATTGCAAGAGTTTCCTCTCACAAAATGGACTCGTTGTCTGTGACTTCAACATGAACTTTACCTATGTTATATTGGGATAGGAGAGCTTGGCCACCAATGCCTTGTGATCACCTCTGACCTTGAGGTGAAGTGTGAGAAATACCTACTTGTAGATGCTAAATATCCATTCTGTGCACAACTTCTTGTTCCATATTGTGGGGTACATTATCATCTTGCTGAGTGGGGCTGTATGAGTACATGTAACTTCTCTGAATTTATTATATTTTGATGTCAATAGAAATTTTTGAGCTAGCACATCAAATAAAGAAGAATTATTCAATCTGCAGCATGTATTGACTAGAAACATGATCAAATGTATCTTTGATGTCCTCAAGTGGCAGTTTTGAATCCTTCATCTCCCAACAGAATTTCCAATCCAATTTCAACAGAGGATTTCTACTGCATTGTGTGCTCCTTACAATTTCATTCACTTTCATGATCCTAGCAATTACACCACTGAAGACTCAGACACCTCAGATTCAGAGGACATAGGCCTATGCTGTCTCCAGCTGCTACTGATGCCACTGGTCAGATAATATGAGGGCTAGATGGATGTATGACAACATTGTGCTGGCTATGTGGGAAGATTATCAGAGAGTGTTGTTACAGCATCAGGATCTAGTAGGGATCTGCATGGGTAAACCTGTAGGTTCTGAGCATGTGTACCCATACCTGTGGGGGTACAGATCCATGGGAATGGGTATAGGTATATGGATATTGGCTGATTCTACAGGGAAGAAGCCAAATATGACATCTGGAAAATTGTAGTCACATCATTGACACATTGTATTGATCTCATTCATTGCTGTTATTGCATTTTGGTATTATCATTATGTTGTGTTGCTGCAGGTGAGGAGAGGAAGAGAGGGGAAGGAGACAAATACAACATGTAGACAATGTGACAACAGATTGCATTGCTATTGCATTGTGTTGTTGGAGGTGGCCTTGGGTAGAAGAGAAAAAGAAGAGGAGAAAGGGAGGGGGAGGGAGGGGGGAAGGAAAGACAAGAGAG
>JBBPUM010000237.1:0-21766 GCA_038094695.1 Chiua aff. virens
TGTTTTTGCCTTATTTAGATATGATCTGAGTTAGTGTAATAATATAATATGTAGCTCTTATTTTGTGTAGTTAATAAATCCAATATAATATTTTACTCTATCTTTTATAATATCTGAGTGAATATAGTATATATTATGCACTTATTCATGTGGAAAAACAACTTATACCACATATTTATCAATTAATTACATCAATCTATCAGAGAATTGTCTCAAAATACTTACAAAGCTTCATAAAATATACTAGAATTGTGCTGAAATATCCAGAAAATACATAAAATTCACTCAATTCTAGTACTTTTTATGATACAATTTCAAGTAATTCAAGAAATACTTGGATTTCCAAATATTTCTAATTATTTTATGAAAAACTAATGCAATTATAATGAATTATCTAAAGGAGGTTTTTCCTAATGCTCTGGAACAGAAACAGCAAATACAACAGTGCAAGAACAACTTACAGGGCTTACTGCTCACATCCAAGGCTCTGAGGAATGCTTCAACCATCTCAAGGAAAAGATATCACCATCACTGGCAAAGCAGGCAAATATATATATCCTTGACCAAAAAGGGTAGAAATCCAACAAAGAACATCTCAAATCAGCACTCAAAATTGAAGGTAAATACAACTTACCTTTGCTCACATGAATCTTGACCTGTTGCTCTACCTTCCAGGCCATTCTTCATCCACTGTTCTTCAAGTTAATGGGTATCAACAAAGTAAAAGACCATACACTCTTATCAACTTGTCACATTTGGCTCCTTGCCTGACCAAGAAGCATTTATCTATGCCAAGGATGTGAAGCTATGGTGTCCCTATTGGCTTGAGAATGTAAATAGTAAGGTGAATGCTGAGTTTACTAAAGAGAGTGTAAACTGCATCATGAGGAATGAGAAAGTAGACTGGTAAATGACTTACTTGAACTCTACATTAATTTTCATCTCCAGTCCAAGCATGATAGAGGAACTGGATCTTGATGACACAGATTTTAACAACCAAATCATATCTGTCATGGCAAATGATTACTTCTGCAACATTGCTAACCAATACAAAACTCACATCAACCCTGATAACTTAAAACTGTGAAAACTTGCCAGAAAACAAAGGGACAAATGTCTTCATGCTAGATGTGCAACAGTTAGAATTTATCTTATGTGACTTGAAACTGACCGGTGTCATCATAATACAGATGGCAAATCTTCAATGTAATAAAGAGACTATTAAAAAGTTTGAGGAATTGTTCAGCATCAGGGGTGCTGCTGCACTGATTGACACTGACTTCAGCTCTGACTACATCAGTTGCTCTAATACTGACCTCAGCAATAACTCCAGGAGTTGTTGAAGGAACCAGGATGTTGGAAAAGGGGCACATATGTCAAGGGGATTGAGCTGGTGGTCAATTGATGTAAGTTCTATTCCATTTTTAGTGGTTCAAATATGATTGCAAATAATAATAATGTATCTAGTATGTTGCTTTCATACATGTCCTGGACACCATGCACTTGTGGGCTGTAAATCACTCAACCAAGCGACATAAGACAGCCAACAAGACATTCCCCAGCAACCTCAATCAGTGGCTTACAGTAACCAGTGTCAGCATCACTGATGGTGACAATTTTCTTGAGGGTACCAGTGCTCTTTGATGATTAGATCTACTATCTTGTCAAGTTACAAATAACTTGGACTATGCTATGACTACTATGAAATAGTCAGTTTCTCTCATGTCTGAGCATTTGAGTCATAGGATAGTCAAATAATAATGTCATACCTTTGCCAAAGTAATTGTTGCCCAAACCTTTGAGCATGTGCTACCTCCAATAATAATTGTTTTTAAAAATTCTGAGATTAAAAAAGACCAATTCAGTCCAGTTGCCTTAGTTGGAGCATGGAAAACCAGACTGGACCAGACTTTAAAACTCTATCTACTCACAATGCACCCTTGGTACCCCCATTCATATTGATCAAACTCCAATTGACACAGTCCACCTCGAACTGTCAGGACCCTCTCTATGGATACAAGGAGACATCAAAGTTATGTACCTGATTCATAATCTATTATGCCCAAGGTATCCCTTTTCTTCCCTCAACTCTACTACAAAGCTACCCCATACTCTTCACAGGATGAAACTCCACTCTTTGGTGACCTTTGCTGTGCTTGTCTTACTACAATATCTCAAGACTCAATTTCCAACTACTTAGGAATTGTTGGGTCACCATTTGTTGATATCAGCCTTTATGCTCACTTCAAAGATCATTTGTGACAATGATACATACTCAAACAAATCCTGGTCTATCACCATTGATTTACCACCAATGCCCCCAGGAATTGAAGACCTTACCACCAGGATCATATTCACATTGTTGTTGGCCAGTCTTACCAAAGTAAAGGCTATTCCTATTGTATGTATACTCAAAAATGATGCCTCATTTGTTGTTTCATTATCTTGTCTTGTTGGGTATGGTATCCATCAATATGATCCTCTTGATAGTTGTGTGTTTCATCTCAAAAGCAAAGACAGTTCATTCCTTTATCATGGTCCTCCCCACCCATCTGTCTCTGTATCTAGCTCAGATTGAATGACCTACAGAGGAGTGGAACAAGAGAAAGGACATGCACCTCTCCTCGCATTGTTCATCTATGTCAGTATGAAGGTTACATTTGATGGTATGCTTTCTCTGACCCACATCTTACATTCAGCATCGAGTTCAAAATGATATTAACTAGGCTGGATTGTGATGTAGATTATTGACATTCATGGCTATGGCCTCAATCATCTGGTTATATATTACCAGAATTCTTTGGAGGTATGCTTGTTCCATTAAAAAAATGCACTGCTTCATCTCACACATCTGTTGACTTCATTTTCTTTTGTCTAGGTCCAGGCATGTTCAACCATCTCAGTAGGACAACAGCATCAAATGAAAGAACACTATATAATGGCTATATCTCTACAGGGTGTTCCTCTGAATCCCATCTCTGTCAATGCTCATGAACAGTTCCAGCAGCATGCATACATTCAAGTCTTTATCCCCAGTGCTCTAAAACCTATGACCCATATCTAAATCTGATTGGTAGATGCTACTGCCTATTGCACTGTCTCTTATCTCAAGTTCATGCTCACTATTGATGTGGACCATTAATATCAAATAGGGATGGATTACTGCTGTTTGCTTCTGCTGCTAAAGGGAAAGCTTAGCCTACAGGTATTGCAACCCATTCTGAATCATCTAGCTTATACTGATGCCCCTTGGACTTAATGATAAATTGGATCCAGTCCCTCATTTATGGCACAAGCCACCTAGTCAAGTCCAAGACCACCATGCAAAAGATAGTGCAGTCCATAACTTTGAGTCCAGGTTTGTAACAGCTATGTACAATGAGAAAGGAATACAATATCAATGTTTTATATTGATCAATTTTTGCCCTGGGCTAGCAGGTTTTTGAAAACACCATTTGATCTGAATCACATTGCCTCCTGAACACCTGGAATTTGTGGCATGTTGATAACATGGTTCAGAACTTCAGATACAGACAGGCCCAATAATTGATTCTGACATAAGGTTTGATTACATCTAAATTTGACTTTGGGCATATCTGACATGGATCTGACATTTGCAGTGTTCAAGTTGCTCTAATAGTGACGTACTCTGAACACTCATTATTTTACCATCACTACCTATGTGCCACTAATGCTTTCTTTTTAATAGCTCACTCAGGCATGTATAAGTCTAGGGTGTCAATGCAGTAGTGCAGCAATGGACCCTAGCATTGAGGATACTATAACCATTCTGCTAGGTTCTAAACCAGCTGAGTTGAACCACATAACATTTGTCTCATTTTCATTTCCATTCATGTTCTTGTTTCCATTCCTCTTAGAAGTGATCAATGTTCACATTTGCCTCTTGAATCTCCCTGACCAGTTTGACTCTAATTCCCTCACAATCACTCAAATTCCATCTTCCTAGTTTACTATGTCATCAATGGGTGAAGATTTCATGACAACTCTTCACTATGAATGCACAGCCAAATGTTGACTCATGTCATACTTCATATTAACAAACACCTAATGGCTGGATTGTTGCTGAACAGGCAAAACTCTATGAGATGCTTTTCAAAATGCTTCATAAGCTGGTGAGAACATTCTTTGAGTTCTAGAGAATCATAGGTCCACCCTATCCTACTATATCTACCCAAAGCTGAGTAGTATTGTCCAAATCATCCAGTTTTCAAAGGCTGTTGCTGAGGAGCATGCAAAATCATCAAAAATGTCAAAGATGTCTCAGTCGAGGTCTTTGCTGATCTGGACATCAAGTCAACTTTGTTCACTAGTGATAAGTTGCTCAAAGCTTTGGATCCAAAACTGTCAGCATTATTTAAGAAAACTGATGGCTTAGAATACACCTCACTTGCCCCTATCCTCTTTGCCGACCCAACCCAGGGAAGTGAATTATTTCAGAATCCTGTCCTAATAAAGGTGTGTTTATCTAATGTCTTGTTGTACATTAATAACTAAACTTGTATTTTCAGGTTGCACATGTCCTTATATTTGAAAAAGCAATCCTCTTGTTATAATTTCCTCCTTTTTCTTCACCTATGTCGCTTCACTCCCTTTCGCTCCATAGTATTCTCTTTGGACTTGTGTCTTAGCTGTCTAAGCCCTGTTAAGACCCTATTATTGATGGCTTACTAATTCCCCTCTCTGATCGTATCTGCAGTACTTTAGTTATTCCTTCTTTGTCAGAGTCCACTTGCATTGCATAATGATGATATGTCCTCTTCCTTTTCAGTCCTATTGTGTCAATTCCACTCTTCACTCGGACCACCTCTTTGATAATATATAAACTCATGTCTTCCCTCATGTAACCCTAGCTTAGATCTACTCGACAATACATCTTGTCTTGTATCCTCTTGAGATCCTTGATTGCTTGCCCCAAGCTCCAAGCACCTTCAAACTTTTGAACCTTGACTCCCTCCAGACAGACTTGGAGGTCCTTTGAACCCTCTTCACAACTAGCGGACTTGCAGTGGTTGTTTGAGGTATCGCAGCTGCACAGTGACCCTTGTTGTACAAGTCATTGCTTGATCCCACCTGGAGCAAGCATAACACCTCTCGAACAAGAAACATGATGGGCCAAAGGGACAGGAGCACAGACTGTCACAGAAGGCTTGATTGCCTGTACAGCTACATTTGTGAGTTTTATTTATGACAATAACAACATCCTACTGTTCTGATGTGCTTGTGTTGATGCAACTTCTATAGGTCAGGTACTTGCTTTCACCCAACTGTGAGTTCACAGCAATGGGTGAAACCATCAGCATTTCCATACCAAAAAGACTTCAAATTCTACCTCTCATTGCTACTACACCCTGACAAAAAACTATAGACACTCAATGTCATTGATTTCTTCAATACCAGTGTATTTGGCTCCAAGTCTTCCAGCCCTGATACTCAGTTCACTGTAGCCTCCACTGCAGGTCCCACCCATTCATGGGAGGATGAGCTTCTGTTAGAGATCAATAATGATTTTGAGCCACCTGCTCCACCATCATGCCAGCCTTCTCCTGCAGCTGTTCCCCAACACAGGCCTTCTTTGCACTCAGCTTTAGATTGTGACAGTGATCTGCTTCTCAGCTCTGGGCCTCCATTGGATGATGTCACCACTAGGACTATGGGGCTGAGGCCTACTCTTCATCAACCATCTGGTCCAGGAACTTTTGACTATCCCTAGTCCATTTCTTGTGTCAATGATATTGCATCCCACACATCAGTCCCAGTCAGTATCCACAATGCAACTGAGACATCATTTAATGCTTCAGTGCTGATGGTGTCAAACGTGGTCAATGCTGATTTACAGCTTGAAGTGGCACGGTTGTCTCTTGATTCTCAGCCAACTTTATCCACACATGGAAGGGTAGTACCAGTATTGGTGGAAGTATTGGTAATAGGTTGAAGGCTAGAGCCTTAGCTGCATATTCTGAGGATTCATTGCCAGTCAATGAATTAGGAACACTACTGGCACAACCCAGAGCACAGTCCAAGTCACAGCAGCCCTTAGGGAAAATGACATGTAGTTGTAGGGTGTGGGCCTAGGATATTTAGTCACTGTTGTTGAAGGTTGCATCACTGTTCTCTTCATAATACATACACTTGTCTTACAATGTGATTGCAATGCCCTGCAATCAACTTTCAAAATATTGTAATGTCCAAATTGTTAGCTTATTAATAGTACACTTCACAAGCAGAGTTTCAATGCCTCTTTCCCTTGAACCTCTACCATGTCAGATCATTGACATGAGCCAATAGTGTTGACATTGTGTCCAAGAATGCATTGGTATGTTCTATAATATCATCAATATTGTTTCTATGAATTAAATGGCACCATTTTGAATTCTTCTCTCCTGAACCAGTCTCATTTCATCTCTTGCTACCATCACTTGTTTGACTTGAAAACCTACTACTAAGCTATAAAATTTCTTGTACTGACAGGTAAGTTCAAGTTGTCATGACTTTTTTTTGCATCACTTAATAAACTGTGTGTTTATTTTCTGTCCTTGCTCTAGTAACTGGCTATTATTATCATAAGGTCCTAGGCCATCAATGGTATGTTGTCAACTTTGTTTGTGATGTACATTGATGTCACCACAATAAGTGCTCATAGAAGTTTGGATTCCACTATTCAACCACTACTGCTACTGTAGCTGTATTGCTCTTTTAATATTACTAGTGAGGCTTCAGTCTCTTGTTTACTCGCTTCTATTCATCTCACTTGTTCATTCAACAGTTCAAGTGTTACTTCACAGACAGCTCGACTCACTTTCCCATCTTTCCCTTCTCCCCCCTCATTATCCACCCACCAACCTGCTCAGAAGATGTTTCCCAGTATTCAGAGCAATGTTCATCACTCCCTTGGCCTCCACTCACTTCATTTCCACTCACCTCACCATAGCCCCAATCAAGAGCCCCTTGTCCTCCACCATTGTTCACCACCTGGATCCCTCACTTCATCCTCACACAGGTCCTTTGCATATCTGCCAACAGACTAGGTGCATATCTCAATTGTGGTGTATGTTCACTCCCAGTTCAGAGCTTCTGGGATGTGGTATAGTAGTATTCATCAGTGTATTGTGGCAAAAGTTATTTGGAATTTGCAATATTATTGAAATGAACATATAACACTCTGATGGTATTCTAATGTCATCTAATATTGCAATTGGTGGGCTTCCATTAAAATTTCTATTAGCAGGTTTAAGTCATGTGACAATGTCATTAAAATATAGCCTAGTAATTAGAGTGTATATAAATGCTCATGATGTCATTGAGTCATATGATAATGTCATTTTGGTCTTGTCACATTATCACACATTGTAAACTCATGTGCCATATTGGAGTGAACATTGCAATGCTGCATTACAGCATTTAAATATTGTCTTGCCCATTAACTAGCAATTTAAATTTACAGCAATTGCAATGCCTATTTTAAGTAGTTATCATGTCATCCAATGAATCTCAGAATTTTCTAACAACTCATCTCTAGCATTAGACAGAGTCCACAGTACTCAAAGAATTGAGAATAGACTCATGACATCTGGTTGGTCTTTCTTGGCTTAGTAAAGAGGTAGCATATGAATGTATACTCATCTTGTATGAAAGCATGATGTTCATCTGATAGGCCATGTGTTAACACTGAGTAGCTTCTAAAATGCTGAGATAAGTATACAGGATCATATTGAATAAACATACAAAAGATGTAATGAATCATATAGATAGCTCTAGAATATGTGATGGAGGATATATTGATAGAAATACATGATAAGTGGGAAAATCCCCTATCACTCATCTCATAATGTAATAAGAGAATATCCATGATATGAACCAAAGACACTGCCTGTATGGGTACATTAACATTCATAGCAATCAAAGTTGAGGGAAACAAACTCAAAGGGTAGACATATGTACTACTTATACTTTTGCTCCCATCTGATTAGTCTGAGACTGAAAGTCTATGTTTTACAAACAATAAGATAGATGGTGTGCAAATGAGCAGATCTGTGCAAACTTGAAAAAAGTATGTCACTCACTGAGTGTAGTGCTCACTAACTATAGTTCTATACCTCTTGAGATATATTGTGCAACAGGTTAAGCCAATGGTTGGGGCCCATGGCACCAGAGCTTTGGACTATCTTGTCAAAGTAGATTGGATTAAGGGACATGGTAAGATATACAGTAGGGAAGGATCTAGAGAGGGAAAATGAAAAAGTGCTTGGATAAGGGACAGTGAGAGTGAGGGAGGAGATATAGACAACATTAGTAAAATAAGTAGATAGTAGCAGAGATGAAAAAGAAGATATGGAAAAACCAATACAAGTTTCTTGAATTAGCAATCAAGTTCAGCACATTGTCATTATCATTGGTCCAGCTTTATTAAATGTATCAAGTGCAAGATGATAGGATTATGAGGAAAATAATCAGGCTACTGTCAAGAATGACCTTGTACTGGCCAGCAGTCAAGGTTGAACATTAAATATTGACATTGAATGTGAATGTCAGATATTGAAGTTTGTATATGATGTAAGCAGTGGCAATGTGGAGCAATCACAAGCACAATTTTATCAGTACCAGATGAGAACATCAAGTTCTTACTATAGACAGTAGAGTACTAAGGCTATGAGAAGGTGTTATTTATTATACAGACAAAGAAAAGAGTGAGCTTAAGCATCAGTAACTAGGCATCTACATGGGTATGGGTAACCCATGTAGGTTGTGGGTTGGGTATAGTGTGGGTATGGGTATGGGTTGGACTTTCCATACCTATGGCAAACCCATATCCAATCCATGGATTTGTGGGTATCATCTTGGTGACTCCTAGAGTACTCTTGGCCTACTAAAGACAATAATTTCATACAGTTACTGCTCTACTACTACTCTATATCACACATTACAGGCATACAGTAGTGACTAAATAGTATTCTATGTGATTTTGGATGCCCTTTGTATACATAGATTGTCAATTTTGAACAAAACCCATGGGTTTACCCACAGCATACCCTCAATGACCCATGGATATACCCATACTCATAGTGTGGGTCTGGGTAAATCCAGGGTATGCATATAGATATGACCTCCAACTCAGATACCCTGGGGTATACCCATGCAGATGCCTATTAGTAACATTATCATCATCATTATGTTTCCTTATCACAAATCACACTAATGATATGATCCATGTATAGTCTATTGCTGTCATTGTAGAGATTGTTGACAATCATAGATAGAACATAATGTGTCATCATCAATATCAACAGTCATTTGGACTATTAACATCACCTATTCTATTGTCAAGTCAAGTCATTTTTTCTTAAGGAAAAAGTTGATCATTTGAAGGACTTCTATCAAAACTGGACTGATTTGATGTCAACATTTTATCATGGTTCACTGTCAGATGAGAATGCTCTCCTATAGGGGATAGCTGATAGCTAGATCAGTAAATAATCCATAGTAATCTGATAGAGGGTCAGATAAGCACACCTGGAGAAAGTAAGTTACTAGGTATACTCAGTTCATCACAAGTATACAATATACTGCTCAAAATGAGAGCAGGTCTGTGCTTTCAGGAGAATAGGAAGCTATCATATAGGACTCTTACTTGACTATCTAGAGCATAGTGGGATATACCCTGGGGTATGAAAACTGGTATCTCTACCCATACCCCAGGAATACTGTACCTCTACCCCTACTTCTACTCTATACCCTGGGGTACCATAACAAATATGTGTATTACCATTTCTCAAATGTATCAAACCTCTGTCACAGGGTTCAAACATACTATTTAGATAATAGTAGTACTAGGGTCTAGCATAGGTATACTCTCAGGTATTTAGCACTCATACCCATACCCACACCCACTAGAGGTACATACCCATACTCATGGGTATGGGTTTTCATATGGGTATAGGAAAAATGTACCTATATCCATACCCACTGGAGTTTGCCCATGAGTCAACATTAGATTTACAAGGTCAAGGTATTGTACATACAAAATATAATAAGACTACTTAATACTATCCCACTGCTCCTCTAGTGCTTGCTCTTTCTTTAGATCAGAAAGATCTGTGGCACTCTTCAAGTCCTTTGACTTGACAAGACTCATACCAGAGATTTATGACCATGACCCAAGACACAGAAGTGCATGTGTTGACTGAACAAATAAACCAGATCAGACATGAGAAAGGATAAGACACCCACAGCTAAAAAGCTATCAATGTCAATACATGTTAATGTAATATAATATAATAAGTGAAGGAGAACATGTTAAGACTATGCTGACCTCCAGTACAAACTCTGATGAATAGGGGCAAAGTTTTGGAGCTCTGGAGGTTGGGATAAGGACATTGGATTCAGCTTATGTGCTACCTCCTTTACTAGTGTCATGTCCTAATGTTTTAGAGATGGAGTTTAGAGGAGTTTGGAGGAAGTTCAGAGTAAAGAGCAACAAGATTAGAAGAGAGTCATAGAATGTGTCTAAGTTGTCTAAGGTGATAATCAAGCTAAAGTTACAGGTAAGTAACTATGATTTATATACTCAGAGAAAGGCAGAGATTACTAAGACTGAGTAAGAGCTGAGTAAGATAAGTAAGACAGAGAATGAGTAATTGGAGGGAATTGGATATATATGAATGCCAGAGCTGTGCTCCTAAGCAAATACTAGTATCAATGTACTTACAATCAGAACTAGTACAAATAGAGAAAACATTGGAGTAACATCAGAGTAAGCAGAGATCATGGAGTTGAACAGAGAATCTAGGAATTGAGCAGAGTTGTTGGAGTAAGCCAGGAGTTGGGAGAAATGGTATATGACAGAATGTTTGAACTTTAAAATTATAACTTATCTGATAGATACTCAAGTGATCAAAAGTCATTTGAGAGAGTAGAGAATAGATGGCATGTTGTGCATGCCACCTAGTGATGGCATCAGTAACATCTTCAATATCAGTCATCAAATTACCTCTCCAGTTCATTGTAGTGATCAGATGGTTTCATGGGCACAAGAGAGGGAAGCAAGTAGGTGAGTGGCACTTACAGACAGCTTTTCAATCACCTTGACATCAGAAAGAGGGTTTATCTCAGCCATGTAGCAGAGGTCAAAGCAATCCTATACAAGTTGCTCTGCTGTTTGAATCCAGTCACCTTCTTAATTGGCATTCTTAAAGTACTGAAGTTTGTATTGAGAATAAAGAACTGTATTTAATTCAGTACACTATATCTAGTGTTTGCAGGTCCAGTTCTAGGACCACTAAAATACCATAGACCAGACCAGACTGGACCATTTTAGAACTGCTAAAATAGTCTGGTCCAGTTTGATCTTGTATTAGTCCTGGTGTTGGTCTTTTTATTTTTGAAAAAATAAAAAACTACAAAAAAACTGGTTGCAACCAGTCTTTTTGTGCAACCAATTATACTCCCTATATGGGGTGATCATACCCTATTTTTTATAATTTCTTGGGAATTTTAGGAATTTATTTCAAATTTTCACAACCTCTGATTATCTAGTACATAGAATATATGACATGTGACCTGGAAATGGCCATATTTCCATCATTTCTGAGCCAATCAGCTAGATCTAAGCATCTGCACCTAGCCCTGGGCCTATACTATATCTCTTTTCACTATGACTAAGCCTGATTGCCACTTGATAGCTGTAGTATACATATCCACATAAATTATATATTTATGACATCATAATAACATATGATTTTAAAATGCCTATATCTCAGTGACTTCTTGGTTGATTTGGCTAAGACTAGAGTGAGAGGTAGCTACAAGTCTAATCTACATTTGATCTCACTGTAGCTAAGTGTGAATTGATCTTGTGTGTATATAGTATCAAAAGTTGGTTTAGACCAGTCCTAAAATGTTTTAGATCCATTTAGGACCAGTTTTGGACAGTCCAGTCCAGTTTCTTTTGATTCAGAAATTATTTAGGACCAGTCTGGTCTTGGCCTTTCCAAAAAAGGCAAAAAAACCAGACTGGAACAGATCTGTAAACACTAACTATATCTGTATTTAAGTAGAACACATTTGACTTACTTACAATTTCTGATAAACCTCTGAGCTGTTGGTCAAAGGGTAGTAGTAACTGAGTGTTTGAATTGCCAGTGACACCAGCACAGATAGAGTGGGAGGGTGTGTGATCACATGCATATTTTGTCAACTGTTTGTCTATAGGTCTATGGCTAAAATTACAGTGGCAAGGTTAGGAGTGACTTGTGAAAAGAATTCAGTTGCCTGCTTCAGGGTCTAATGTAATGGTTCATTGGTAGTCATGTGACATAGCTCAGTGAACATCTTCCACTCCTTATCTGCTAGCTCATACCACCACAACTCTAGCTTCTTTTTCTATGTAATCATATCCACCACTTCCTATGCTTCATTGAAGGCATGTTCAAGCATATTATAAGTCAAATTCCATCTTGTTGATATGTCTTGTAGTAAATTAGTGATTATATGCTTCTGTTATTTGAGGATATGCTACCACTTAGAGAGTGACTTTGTTGAAGAATTTATGATCTTGAATGCTAGCTTCCAGATCTGAAACAATTGACATTCTCAGAGCATATGTTCAACTTGTTGAATACTCATTTACTTTGGTAAGAGCTAATTAGACTGGATGAATCAGTGCAGTTCACATATTTCATCAGATGTTAATAGCTCAGTTTCATCAATTAAACCATCAAGATCATCAATGTTGGTGTTGTCCTTGCTGTTTTCTCTGCTGACATCACTGTTCTCTTCCATAGCTATTTCTTGAAGCTCATAGAAGATGTGAAGGTCATTGGTAGTCAATTAATCATTGTCTGTCTTCTTCTCATCACTCTTTTCAACCCTACCACCCTTCTTCACATCAAATACATGGAGTAACAACTTTGCCACCAGATTAGTCATATGTAGAAAACATCATACATGTCCTGCTTGTCCACTATAGTCAGGCAGCTCATTTGTTAGAGTATCAATCATAACCATGTTATTTGATACATATTATTGCAGGTAATATCAAGTATCTACCAATTTATGGTAGTAAGTGAATCATCTCATATCTCTGAATAACTGACCTTCTCTAATATCAAGAATTCCTCTAGAACATTCTGAAAGACTTGCACAAGGACCAACCCTATGTGAGACTATGCTATCATTAGCAAGTGATGCAATCTGGTGAGTCAACAGGATCACATGGCCACTTCAACAATGTCTAATGGCATCATTAGCAGTTTTCTATTGTGCTCCAAGTGGATGCAAATAGTCATAAAAGCACAGTGATTTGATATTATCTAGGTATCAGTGGTGAAGTTCAGTTTGTTACTGTATTCCTAGTAAGCAGTTCATTTGTGCTCACATACATATTATTGAAATTAGTGATATGTATTTGTACTTCAGACTTCATCTTCAGATTACTGATTAGATAAAAGATCTTATCTCATACTTACACTATTATGTTTAGTCATAGATCTGTCCTCTGGACGTTTAGTCATCCCTTATGACTCATGATATATTTTCATCATATCTTACCTTTCTTTATTTAGAAAAAGACTTTAATGGACACAGATCAGTGCATATACATATAGAAACATTTCTATATATATATAAGAAGAGCTTCCTTCTATTGCTCTTCTTAACTTGAATAACTACCTTGTTCATTGAGTCTTCTGTAGTCAAATTCCCTTGTCCCATAGCATAGCATATCTATAGATTTACCATACACCTGTACAAACAGTAGAATAAGGGACCCTCCCAGCTCCTAGAAGGACCCAGTCTTGTCCTCTCTGGAGTTTTGTCATATTCTGGACTTCCATCTCCGATCATCTCTGCACATCTTCACTTCATTCCTCTTAGATTCTACTCCACACCATCTTGAACTTACAACTCTGGTTACTCCGGCGTTATCCCTTTTTAGTATTAGTCTTCATTCTTGTACAATACCTGTGTCTCACTTACGAGCACAGCTCTAGCTATGTTCCTGTCACGTTTTCACTCCAGTTATATCTCTCCCGATTCCCCGTCTTACTCATACTTACAAATCCACACTACTCTGTTTACTAATCTGCACTTGACTCCTGTATATAAACTCCTGTACTCCACCCTCTGTATTCTTTACTAATCAGTAACTTTACATTGTGCTAATTTCATCTTATTTCATCTAATTTGAGCTTGCCGCACTTAAGGCTTGACAAAAGACAGGTTAGCATGGGTTAGACAGGAAAGCTAAATAGTTGTCACTTACACTAGCAATGTTTATGAGATACATGCCGAGAATGTACTAATATTGTTATGTAAATAAATAAATGTTGACAGAATATCACAGTGATTCCCACAGAGCCAGAACTCGGGTGGGCAGCCAGCCAATGAGACAGCACGAAAAAGAAAGCACTTGCAGGGTTCAAACCACAACACTTCAGAATTACTAGCAGTAGATCAAGACCACTAGACTATGTAGCAGACAATGTCATCAGCCCCCTGGGTAATTATATAGAGTATTATCTACACTTAGCAAAAATTCTATCAAGTCCTACAAACTCTTAGTGCATTGTAAATGAGAGACTTCTTGAACAGAAGATTCTCCAAGGATAAATAACATTACATGTACTGTATATTTATCTAGGGAGTTAATGACACTGTAGACTTGATAGCCTAGTGGTCTTTATTCATAATGCACTAAGATTTTGTAGGACTTGATAGAATTTTTGCTAAGTGTAGATAATACTCTATATAATTACCCAGGGGGCTAATGACACTGTCTGCTACATAGTCTAGTGGTCTTGATCTACTGCTAGTAATTCTGAAGTGTTGTGGTTTGAACCCTGTAAGTGCTTTCTTTTTCATGTTTTCTCATTGGCTGGCTGCCCACCCAAGTTCTGGCTCTGTGGGAATCGCCGTGATATTCTGTCAACATTTATTCATTTATATAACAATATTAGTACATTCTCAGCATGTATCTCATAAACATTGCTAGTGTAAGCGACAACTATTTAGCTTTCCTGTCTAACCCGTACTAACCTGTCTTTTGCCAAGCCTTAAGCGTGGCAAGCTCAAATTAGATGAAATAAGATGAAGTTAGCATGATATAGAGTTACTGATAGTAGTCTGAATATTAGTTTTATCCTCTCAATCACTCCCAATCACCTCCAACCTCTGACCTCTGAGACCTCAACAGTCTACCTTTACTCCCTACCCTTACTCGACTTCACTACTAAGTGTTAGTCTAACTCCGTACTCTGATCCCCGCAAATACTACTAGTAAGGCAAGACTTATGACAAGGGTGCAACACATATGTTGAAGCCAATGCCTGTCCAACCCCGAGTAACTCTGAGTCTCAAAGTTACTATACCCCTTGAATACACGACCCTAACAGTATATTCAGACTTCTTGTTGTTGTAAAGTTGCTGAATTATGGCTACTTGAACTACTAGAGTTCAAACTTGTGCCCAAAGCACACAACCCATCCCTCCACCTTCCTAGTTCAATCCCCTTTCCCATCATTTCTCCAGTAATCATCGAGGACCAGAAGTTGTCAAACAATTCCGAGGTTTTTCTGCACATCGACATCAGCCTCCACCGCAATTCCGTTTCCCTGCAACACTCCGACACCAACTCCAGGACCTAGCATCTCCCAACACCTCTGCAATAGATACCGTGATGAGTCTATTCTGTCTACCGTCGAACCCATCACCGCACCTCAGGACACTTGGGGTTTCGATGATGGGCCAATGATGCAGGCAAACCAGATCACCCTGGAGATGACGACCTGAAAAACAAGGACAATCCATTTGGTAATGACGATGAACCTGAGGATAACGACCCGCACAATGACAAGGCCAATGACGAGGACCCAGACAGACTCCTCTTCCACCTCGCTACTGCCATCCATGACCTTGCTCGTGCTACTCATCACCCCTCTAACTCCGACTCTTCCCTGTACACTAAAGTCCAAGAACTGGACCAGTTTGATGGGACTGATCCCCACAAACTCTGAGTTTTCCTAGTGCAATGTGAACTCAATTTCCAGGATCGCCCTAAAGCTTTCTGCATGGATCACACCAAAGTCACCTTCACATAATCCTTCTTGAAAGGAATGGCTCTCAAATGATTCAAGCCAGACCTTCTACAACTCAATGATCCTAATGATCATCTGGACTGGATGGACGATTACTCCACTTTTGTACTCAAACTTCAGACCAACTTTGGTCTGCACGACCCCGTCAGAGATGCTGAGCACCAGCTTGACAATCTCACAATGAAGGACAGACAACGAATCAACAAATATGTTGTCAAGTTTAACAGGCTAGCTACACAAGTCCATGGCTACAGAGAAAGCACACTCTGCCATCACTTCTACAATGGGTTACCCAACTGTATCAAAGACGAAATCACTTGCATCAGTAAACCTGCAACCCTTGCCAAACTCCGTAGAATCACTCAAGCTATTGACACGCGTTACTGGGAATGCAAGTCAGAAATAAGTCGTCAGTTGAAGCAGCCGACCAACTTTGGACACAAGTCCATGGATAAGTCCTCTGCATTGACCTCTGCATCCAACTCTGGCAACAATTCTGGGCACTCGAAGTCTAAGGACTCATCTGAGTCTAAAGGCAAAGGTGTCACAACCTCTGCAGTTCCAAAGCCTGATCTCTCATCAAAATTAGGCAAGGATGGCAAACTCACTGCCGAAGAATGCAAACATCGATTCAATAACAATCTCTGCATGTTTTGCAGTAAATCCAGGCATGTAGCTAAAGACTGCTCCAAGTCTACCTCTAGGGCAGCCAAAGCTTATGCTACCAAGACCGCAACTCTGGACGCTAAATCCAAGCCCTCCAGCACAGAGGTGAAAAAATAGTCTGCAACCTCCATTGCTCTGCATGGGTGGAAGGTTGCATTGACACCAGCCATGCAAAGGAGCTATGCCTCAACACATCCGCTCTTTCAGACCCTCATTCACTCATGCCCTCAGTCTCTCTTGTTTCATATGACATTCCTTCTTTCTCCATGCTCATAGACTCTGGCTCTTCAGATTATTTTATCGATACTATGTATATTCATTAATGAACATAACCTTCAAACCTACTCCATACCCCCGCTTCAACTCCACCTCTTCGATGGAACAACCAACTCCATGATTACTCAAGCTATCGATCTCCTCATATGTTTCAAAACTGGTGATATTACTCTGATGACACTCTACATCACATCATTGGATGGATCTTGTTCTCTTGTTCTAGGACACAACTGGCTGACCTGCCACAATCCATTGATTGATTGGGTTTCTAGCAGTATCTTGTTCCGTGCACCTGAGCAGTCCAGTCTGACACCCCCAAGCTCTTCTTCACAGCCTCCGGTACTACCTCCAGCTGATCCTCCCAAATCCAATCCACTGCATTTCTCTAAGCAGAATATCGTTTGTTCATGCAGCAGCATTCGCATTAGCATGCCAATTAGAAGGATCCACCCAATTTAGTCTGCAACTCTGTCTGCAGGAGACAGAGCTCTGCTGAGCCTCTACATCCTCCAATTCCTCCGCTCCTCCTGTTGATCTCTTCACCATTCCTCCTGAGTATCATGATTTTCCAGATGTGTTTAGCAAGAGCAAAGCATTTATGCTTGCTCCACATCAGGAACACGACCTCAAGATTGAGTTAGAGGAAGGTGCATTCCCCCACTGGGGACCACCTATTCCCTTTCTCCCTCCAAGCTCGTTTCTCTCTGGGAGTTTCTCAATGAACATCTTTCTATGGGCTTTATTCGCCCTTCTTCCTCTGCTCACACTGCTCTGGTTCTCTTTGTCTGCAAGAAGGATGGTTCACTCCACCTTTGCATTGACTTTAGAGGACTCAACAAAATCACTAAGAAAGACCGCTACCCACTTCCCTGCATCTCCGATCTCCTCAATGCTCCGAGCTGTGCGAAGATCTACACCAAAATCGACCTCCAGCACACTTACCACTTAGTCCGCATTGCTGAGGGAGATGAATGGAAGACTTCCTTCTGCATGCACTACAGATCATATGAGTGGCTTGTTATGCCTTTCAGCTTGACTAATGCCCCTGCAGCTTTCCAGCAGTTCATTAATACCATCTTCGCTGATTTGTTAGATGTTTGTGTTGTTATCTACTTGGACAATATCCTCATTTACTCCTCTGACAAGGCTTTGCACACCGAGCATGTCCGAGAAGTACTCCAACGACTCTGCAAGCACAGACTTTATGCTAAACCCGAAAAATGCAAATGATCTACAACCTCTACCAAGTATCTCGGCTACCAGCTCTCTTCCTCCGGCCTCTCTATGTCCCCTGACAAGATTAAGGCTATTCAAGACTGGCCCGAACCCCACAAAGTGAAAGATATTCAATCCTTCCTTGGTTTCACAAATTTCTATTGTCATTTCATCTCCACTTACTCTGATATTGTCATTCCTTTGACTTCCCTCACTCGCAAAGGCACTCCATGGAATTTTGATGACGACTGCCGTGCAGCCTTCCAGAGGATGCATTCATTTCTGCTCCTATCCTTACTCATTGGCTCCCTGATGCTCCTTTAATCATAGAGACAGATGCCTCCAACTACGCCATCACCAGAATACTTTCACTCTGCTGCCCCAACAATGAAATCCGGCCAGTTGCATTCTACTCTCAGACTTTGACATCCTCCGAGCTCAACTACAACACCCATGATAAGGAATTATTAGCCATCCATGAAGCCTTTCAGACCTGGAGACATTATCTTGAAGGCTCCGGTACTCTGATCAACATTGTCACTGACCACAAGAACCTCGAATACTTTTCTACGACTAAACTCTTGACTTGGTGGCAAGCCCACTGGTCAGAGTTCCTTAGTCAGTTCAACATGATTGTTTGTTTCCACCCCAGACACCTCAGAGCTAAATCTGATGCCCTTACTTGCCGTTGGGATGTCTATCCCAAAGAGGGGGATAGGGACTACGCTCATGTCAATCTGCACAATTTCAGACCTGTTTTTACCCAAGAACAGCTCACATCCTCCCTTAAAGCGACCGACCTCACAACTCCAGTACTCCAAGCTAGTACACTCTTCGACCTTGAATCCCTTCACAATGACATCCACTCTGCACTCTCCTCTGATCCCATCGCAATGAGACACATGTCCTCATCCTTCTCAGAAGATCATTATTGGAAAGTTAACAAAGACAGTCTCTTAAGATTAGATGACTGCATCTACATTCCTGACTCCAATGATCTCCACATCCACATCCCCAACTCCAATGATCTCCACCTCTGCGTCCTCCGTTACAAACATGATCACCCGCTCTCTGGACACTTCGGACAAAACCAGACTTTGAAACTTATTCACCATGAATACACTTGGCCTGGTATTAGGACCTTTGTCAAAGACTATGTCTCCTCCTGTACCTCCTGTGCTCGTACAAAAGTCCCAAGACATAAGCCCTACAGTTTACTGAAGCAATTCCCCATCCCTGAATGCCCCTGGAACTCCATCTCCATGGATTTCATCGAACAGCTTCCTCCATCCTTTGGATTCACTTCCATTCTGGTTGTTGTAGATTGACTATCTAAACAGTGCATATTCATTCTGACTCATGACACCATCAGATCCTTGGACTTAGCTAAGTTGTTCCTACTCCACATGTTTTCCAAGCACAGAGTTCCCTCTCACATCATCTCTGATCACAGATCAGAATTCATGTCACACTTCTTTAGATCTTTAGGCAAAGCCCTTGACATCCGGTTGCACTTTACCTCTGGTTATCACCCCAAGGGAGATATGGCTAGACAGAGCATATGAACCAGACCTTAGAACAGTATCTTCGCATTTACTGCAATTATCAGCAAGATAACTGGTCCAAACTCCTGCCCCTCGCAGAGTTCGCATACAACAATGCTCCGAACACTACTACTGGCATCTCACCCTTCTTTGCTAATAAAGGTTATCATCCCAACATCTCTGTATACCCCGAAAGGGATCTCACCTCTGCATGCACACAAGAATACTCCATAGATCTCAAATCATTACATCAATTTCTCTGAGAGGAAATGGCCCATGCTCAAGAGCGATACCAAGGACCCACTGATGCTAAGTGAACTCCAGCTCTGGACTTCTCAGTCAGAAATCAGGTTTTCGTTAAAGCTAAGTACTTTAGAACTACATGGCCCTCTAAGAAGCTTTTGGACAAGAACTTAGAGCCTTTCGACATTATTGCTAAAGCTGGAACCCATTCCTTTACACTCCGCCTCCCCAACTCTATGAAGTCTGTACACCCCGTGTTCCATGTCTCTCAATTGGAACCTTGTGTTCCCAACACTATTCCCAATCACGTGTTAACTCTGCCTCCTCCGATTGAAGTAGACGGCGAACTGGAGTACAAGATCTCCAAAATTCTAGACACCAAGATCAATCAACGAAGGAAGAATTGCAAGCTATTGTACTTGGTATGATGGGCTGGGTACGAAGGAACTGATGAAGAAACTTCTTGGCTTTTGGCTACCAAACTTGGACACACATTTGAAATCATTGCAGACTTTCATCTCCAATACCCAGAGAAACCTGAACCTCACTCCACTTAATGATCAGGAAAACAAATTATTATTCAAGATACTATCTACTGCTGTCCTTGTTCCTTAGCTACCTCCTCCCTCAGTTTCTCCACTCCCTCCTCATTCTATGACAACTCCACATCCTCCACTGCCAACTCCGCCACTTCCTCCTCGACCCTGCTCATTGCCTCTCCCTTGTCATCCGGCTCCTCTTCATCAGGAAAAACCTTGCCCAGATAATCCTGACAATTACATATAATTATCAGAAAATATGGATATTCTGATATTTTCATAGGAAATTGGGATAATTGTGTGATAAATTATAAACATTTCAACAGTGGTCAGATAAGAGATGGTGTAAATAATATAATATTACATGGATTTCTAGGAAATATCAAGAAATAGGATGTTTTCTATAGTACCTAAGTGTACAAAAAAGCGGACTAAAGTGTAGTAAAAGTGTAGTACTCAAGTGTACAAAAAAGCGGACCAACAGTGTAGTGAAAGTGTAGTACCTAAGTGTACAAAAAAGCGGACTAAAAGTGTACTAAAAGTGTAGTAACTAAGTGTAGAAAAAAGCGGACTAAAAGTGTATTGAAAGTGTAGTACCTAAGTGTACAAAAAAGCGGACTAAAATGTAGTAAAAGTGTAGTACTCAATGTAGTACCTAAGTGTACAAAAAAGCGGACCAAAGTGTAGTAAAAGTGTAGTACTCAAGTGTACAAAAAAGCGGACCAAAGTGTAGCAAAAGTGTAGTACCTAAGTGTACAAAAAAGCGGACTAAAAGTGTATTAAAAGTGTAGTACCTAAGTGTACAAAAAAGCGGACTAAAAGTGTATTAAAAGTGTAGTACTCAAGTGTACAAAAAAGCGGACTAAAGTGTAGTAAAAGTGTAGTACTCAAGTGTACAAAAAAGCGGACCAAAGTGTAGTAAAAGTGTAGTACCTAAGTGTACAAAAAAGCGGACTAAAAGTGTATTAAAAGTGTAGTACCTAAGTGTACAAAAAAGCGGACTAAAAGTGTATTAAAAGTGTAGTAGCTAAGTGTACAAAAAAGCGGACTAAAAGTGTACTAAAAGTGTAGTAGCTGAGTTTACAAAAAAGCGGACTAAAGTGTAGTAAAAGTATAGTACTAAAGTGTACAAAAAAGCGTACTAAAAGTGTAGCATAAGTGTAGCCATCAAGACTTA
>JBBPUM010000238.1:0-21758 GCA_038094695.1 Chiua aff. virens
CCCCTGCCAGGAAGAAGCCGCAGAAGTCAGACGAGGAAAAGGAGGAAGAGCAAGACCTGCGGAGAGGTAGATCTCGTCGCCTAGTCAAGGAAGAAGAAGAATTCGAATCCACTTTCCCGGCGTCCAAGACCCCACGCTCGGCAACCAAGCCTCCGTCAGTGCAAGCGACTAAGACCGCTGGTCCTTCTCGTAGAATGTCCAACCATGATGAACAAGCGGCAAATGACGATGACTCAGAGGGCGCGATTGCGATTTCCGATGATGAGGATGCCCTGGTTCGGACGGGTAGAAGTTGCAAAGCAGCCACAAGTAAACCCGCATCGAAGCAGTCGCAGTCCAAACCCTCCAAGAGACTGTTCTATTCAGACGATGAAGAGGAGAATAACGCATCGACGCCACGGCCACGCAAGTCTACGCCTGCTGCTCCCCGAAAAAATTCTATACTCGAACAACAGGTAGTAGCGACCGAAGAGGAGGAGGATCTAGATGGGTTTGATCAGCAATACAAGGCTACTCCACGCCGGACCGAACGACGAGATCCTAGCAGGACCTTTTCTGCGGCTCAGCCCTCTGGCACTCCGAAATTGGCGCCAACAATGGAGGAAGAAGAGGAACAATCCCTGCTGGAGCCTAGAGTCAGACCGCAATCACAGTCGCAATCACAGTCGCCATCACAGCTTCCTCCCGTTGAAGAAGGACCAAAATGTCAATTGGTAGTTCACAAGATGGTATTAGTCGACTTTAAAAGGTATGCAGGGCGACAAGAAATTGGACCATTCCACAAGGTACGCGTTTAGTACATTGTTGCAGAGTCCGTCGTATTTATCCTCCCCGTGGTCAGTCATTCTCATCGATCGTCGGTCCAAATGGCTCAGGTAAATCGAACACACCATCGAGACGCTTTTATTCGTGTTCGGATACCGTGCTTCGAAAATGCGACAGGGCAAATTATTCGAGCTGGTCCACAATTCAGCTCGGTGTTTAGATCTCGATGAGTGCCGCGTTGAAGTACACTTCCGCGAGATTATTGATTTGGTGCGTGTTTTGCTTCGAGGTTCGGTCTGTATTTGTTAAGCTGTCACTTAGCCTGGTCCCGACCCGTACAGGGTAGTACCGAATTCCCAACTGATGGTGGCGCAGATAGCCTACAAGCACAACACGGGCAACTACACTATCAATGGACGGGCTAGCAACTTTACAGGGGTGCAAATGCCCCTTAAAGGTCGGGATCGACCTCGACCACAAACGTTTCCTCATCCTGCAGGTGATTCGACGGCCGGCAATCTCCTAAAGCCATCTGACGTATGTAACAACCAGGGGGAAATCAAATCAATCGCCTAAATGAAACCTAAAGCCTAGAACGAACACGAAGATGGGTTGTTCGAATACCTTGAAGACATTATCGGTACCTCGTCCTATAAAACTGCAATCGATGAGGCGCTCGCAACAGTGGAGACCCTCAGCGAACAACGGGTGAGAGAAGTTGAACCGGTTGCGCATCGTCGAACGGGAAAAGAACGCGCTTGAGGCTTAGAGAAAAGAAACGTTGCACTACCTCAAATTGTTCAATGACCATGTGAGGGCACAGAGTAGACTCTGGAAATGCTTGGAACAAGAAGCTCGACTTAGATCACAGATTGTGAGCAGCTTAATATTTATTGTACCATTTCCTGATGATATTGTTGTATAGTCAAAGTACCAGAAAGAACTGGATGCGGAAACAGAGAGGAACAAAGATGATATCACACTTGAAGATGTTAGAGAAGCACTTTGAAGAACGCGAGAAGGCATACGAGGTTCGTCTTCCCTGATCTCTCTCGATTTGACTGCTCATTCAGGTATCTCACCCTTTCAGGAGGTGAAAACCGCCGCTGAAGATGCCCTTAAAGATCGGACTGCACGAGAAGCAAGCTGTCGGGCTTGAAGAGCGACGCAAGCATGCCAATACCAAAGCAAAGAAGCTGAAGACGCTGCAAGAGGTTCAGTTTCTTTCCTTGTTGTATACCGTCTTTTCTGATGTTGTTTGACTCCGCCCAGGACGAACAAGCAAAAACCACGACTGAACGCACGATTGAAGAGAGCAAAATCGCATGAAAGCGTCCGGAGATCGAGGAACATGAAGTACAACTAGGGAAGGAAGAGGATGTCCTCGAAAGTATTCGAGTCTGAAAGGTATGTCATTGCATGCGCTGACATCTCTGAGCTGACGAACACTACACTTGTAACAGACAAGACGCAGGTATTTCATGACCCATTTGAGGTCAGGCGGAAAGAACTCCGGCCGTGGACTACGAAGATCAATAAGAAGAAGGCCGAAATCGATATAGCGACGAGCGAAAAGGATGCGTTGGCGAAGAAGGCTGCGGGTGTCAAGGACGCGGTCAGGAGTGCTCAAGAGGTTCTTGAGCAGCAACAAGCTGCACAACAGTCCAAGGTCAGTCTTGTTTACGCCCGGTAGTCTTACTCAAGAGTGACCTTGTGTTGCAGCTCGAAGAGTTAAACACTCTGACAGCCCAAAAGGCGAACTTGCAGAAGGAACTACAAGCTCACGAGAAGAATTTCCATGTACGTGCTCATATTCTACGCGACACAGCCGTCACTAACTCGCGACGATTCGATGTGCGCAGGCTGCCCAGGCCCAGGTACAAGAATTGCGGGGCAAATACTCCTCGCTTCGACAGAGAACCAAGGAAGCCAAGGCCTCTCAAGCGCCAAGTACATCGCAAAATAGGGTTCTTGATTCCCTCACCCGTCCCAAACAAACTGGGCGCATCGACGGTTTCCACGTACGCACTTTTCGTTTGTTTGACTTCAGACACACAAATCACTCTTCCTGCAGGGTCGCCTAGGGAGTCTTGATACCATCCCAGATAAGTATAACGTCGCGATTTCTACTGCTTGTGGTGCACTCTACAACATGGTCGTCGACACCCTGGCCCAGGGACAGGCTTGCATCGACTTTCTCCGGTCTCAAAATGTTGATCGGGCTTCTTTCATGGTCCTCGAGAAACTTCCCTCTGACCGCATCCACGAACGGGTCCAAACGCCCGAAAATGTCCCGCGGTTATACGACCTCATCAAGCCCAAAGACCCCAAATTCTTACCTGCGTTTCACAAGGCTGTCGAGAACATGCTCGTGGCGGACGATCTTGAGCAGGCCAACAGGATCGCGTTCGGAGGGTCAAAGCGATGGGGGTCGTCACGCTCGTAGGCCAGCTGATCGACGCGTCGGGTACGATGTCAGGCGGTGGGAACCATGTCGCACGTGGAGCAATGAGCTCAAAGCTGGCAGCGGATGCAGTTCGGCCCGAGGTGCTCAGGCAGTACGAACAAGAGAGCGACGCTGCAGCAAGGGAGCTCGAAGAGGCCATTAGTACCTTGAAAGCATTGGAGGGTGAAGGGGAACGGTTGGCGCTCTCGGGACCGCAGTTGGACATGGACGTCGAGAAGCTGACAATGGCGGTGAACAATGGTCGGGAGCGGCTGCGTGATCTCAAGTGAGTGGATCTCATCATGTAGTTCTTTTTCTGTTGGGGATACTGATTCGTTTGTTTTATCAGAGCGCAGTGTAAGCCCGATACTCGGGATATGGCGCGGATCGAGGCCCTCGAAGGGGAGATTGTGGCCGCGACAGCCGAGCTAGAGGACCTGCAAGCCAAATCGGGCAAGATCGAGGACGCGATCAAAGACCTCGAGAAGAAGATCCTCGACATTGGTGGATCACGACTGCTCAAACAGCGTTCCACCGTCGACGGAATCAAGCTGCACATCAACCTCGCCAACGACGAGATCACGAAAGCGGAGGTGGCGAAAGCAAAGGCTGAAAAGGACGTGGTTAAGCACGCGTCGGCGATCAAAGGGCACACCACTGTTGTGGCAGAGGCAGATGAGGGGATCAAGCAACTGGAAGCGCAGCTGGAGGAGGTTGGTGAATACTTGGAGAAGCTCAAGCTCAAGGTGGAAGCTGCCCAAACGGCAGCGGAGTGTTCGAGGGATGACTTGAACACACTCAAGACGCAGCTGGAAGAGAAACGGGAGGAGATGCAAGAGTTCAGGAAGAAAGAGGCAAGTATGGTTTGGGCGTCACAGACGAACGGTTTTCTGATAATTCGATGTTAGATGGTGTTGACGCAAAAGCTGAACGACGTCAAAAAGGAAGCCACGGATAACGACGATGCGTTGCAGCACTGGCAAATAGAGCACGATAAGTTGAAGTTAGAGGAGATGGAGCGAGTGTTGATCGAGTTTTATACGAACTTGACTGATGCAGGAGTGTAGCGACGACGATGAGGAAGAGGAAGCAGAAGCCCCACCGGCGGATGGTGAGCCATCTGAAGAGCCGGTCAAACGGGAATCAGGAGAACCGGAAGCGCCACCACCCAAGAAAGTTTCCAAACGCGAATCCTCGAACGAGTTGCACATCTACAGTGTCGACGAACTCGCTCAATTCCGAAAGGGGGACCTAGTCGCTGATTCCGAGTACCTGGACGGTGAGCTGCTCATCCTCGCTGTCGTATCTCAATGCTGATCCTCGCATGACAGAGAAACTGAGTAACGCCAAGCCTGACTTGACTGTACTCAAAGATTACAAGAAGCGCGAGGAAGAGTTCCTTCGTCGTGCCAAGGACCTTGATCAGGTCACCGACGCGCGCAACGCACAGAAACAAAGGTACGACAATCTCAGGAAACAGCGTTTGGACGAGTTCATGGCAGGCTTCAACATGATCTCTCTGAAACTCAAAGAGATGTACCAGGTTCGTGTTCCAATTCATCTCTGAAGAACGTGGATGCGACTCTACTTTCGGATAGATGATCACACTCGGAGGGAATGCGGAACTGGAATTGGTGGATAGCATGGATCCGTTCTCGGAAGGGATCATCTTCAGCGTGATGCCACCCAAAAAGAGTTGGAAGAATATCTCTAATCTCTCTGTAGTGAAAAGGTCAGTCGTAGCCTGTTTCCGAGCTGTCCATAAATGACGTAGGATATGAACCCGTAAACGCTGAGTTCTTTGGCCCTTGTGTTCGCCCTTCACGTCTTCAAGGCAAGTTCCATTGTCGTGCGTGCATACAAAATACTCACAATTTATTCCACTGTTCCTGGTCGTCAGCCAACCCCTCTGTATTTCATGGACGAGATCGACGCTGCGTTCGATTTCCGTAATGTGTCCATCGTTGCCAACTATGTACATCAAAGATCGGACTAAGAACGCCCAATTCATTATCATCTCTTTGAGGTTTGTTGCCCCTTCGCCTTTTTCCGCTGAGTGTCTTCTGACGCTCCTACAGAAATGACATGTTTGAACTGAGCCACCGTCTGATCGGGATTTACAAGACCACAAACGCAACTCAAAGTGCATCCTCCTACCCTGTTTTTCCGTTATGCGGACTGATGCGCTATTAGGTATTGCGATCGACAACTGCGCCCTCCCGATCAAGACCGTACCGCTCACGGCCATTACTCTTACTGTATGATGCCTGCCACTATAGACTCTGCGTTTCCCCTGTCTCTTGTGTGTATCGTTAGATGAATTGCATCCGATATCACCTGTAATGATACTGTACTCATACTGAGGCACAGGCCGTTGACCCGGAGTGAGTTGATTGATGTACCCAATGATGTGATGACAGTGCTCTGCGGTCATACCAGTTCTTCGAGTCCGACTGACCTTCCACTGGTAAGTGACTTGGATGTTCACCTCAATCTGTTCTTCATATAATGTTATTTATGGTAGACTTGGATAGTTACATATTTTCTTTCAGCATACCATAGATCCTGTACTCTTACTTATGGCATCAGGGTAAAGTTACTGACTCATACAAATTGATACAACATAGCACAAAATACACAATCAATGGTGATTAATATTGATCATCATACTGGCAAAGTTGATGAGATTTCCAGAAACTTGAGGTTCACTGGCATGATTCCTCAAGTAGAGAAGCATCAGCACTGTGGGGAGTAAAGTCACTCTTAAAGAGTGTCAAAGACCCCTAGAAACTAGTAGTTGTACCTTACTCTGATCATGACTGCCAGTGACCCACTGGCAGGCACTTCCTGGGTTATCACTGATCATTATTTTTCAAGTTGGCTAATGGGATTGAATACTAAATGTCTCTCAATTTCAGGTACCTTGACAACTGCAATTCAGTCATCAATTATGTGGTTGCATATACAGCACAATAACAACTATTGAGCAGGAGAATTAAGACTATACATGATAGTTATCTGTACAAATAAGTTGACAGCATACAAAAGCACAAAATGATGAATCATTAATGGTGGGAAAGGAGTTGCCCAATGCATCAAGTCAAGACATATGCATGAAAATAGAACATGAACTCCTTACTATAGTATGGCAAGGCTAGCAGCTACTATATCTGGGGGTTGGTACAATAAAAAATAACTTTCATAGTAGAAAATTACAATGACCTCCAACAAGATGTCCATGACTTGCCAAAGAGAGAGTTATCAACATTGAGTTGGAATGCAATCCCAGAGTTGGAAGATATCACAAGAGAGTTCACTGGTAGATATGAAACCTCTCTATTCCAAGGGGCAATCAAACCAAAGCAACTGCCAGATGATGATTTGATCCAACCATCATCACTGTTATACAGATCATCAAGGTCTTGTACCCTGGATGTGATATCTGAGAAAGAAAATAGAATAGATTAAATGTGATCATCCATGCCAGTGGGATAAATCTACTAATCTCACCAGTGGTTGCATTTGACACAGACCATACCCTAATGGTATTATTCCCAGAGGCAGAGGCAACATGCCTGTCACCTGGGGAGAAGACAACAGATGAGACAAATTTGGAAGCAGATTGAGTGTGCTCCAAGAATGGGCCTGCCACAGTCTCACTAGTGATTGTATTCCATACCCTAATTGTATTGTCCAAAGAACCAGAAGCAATATATCTGCCATTTGAGGAATAGGAAACAGACAAGACTGGCTCTGTGTGCCCAAGAAATGGACCTGCCACAGTCTCACCAGTGATTGCATTCCATACCCTAATGGTCTTGTCCCAAGAACCAGAGACAATATGGCTGCCATCTGGGGAATAGGCAACAGACAAGACTGAATCTACATGTCCATAAAATGGACCTGCCATAGTCTCACCAGTGGTTGCATTCCATACTCTGATGGTGTTGTCCAAAGAGCCAGATACAACATGTCTGCCATCTGGTGAATAAACCACAGACCAGACTGAATCTTGGTGCCCCTGGAATGGACCTGCCACAGTTTTACCAAGGGCCACATTCCATACCCTAATAGTCTTGTCTGATGAGCCAGAGACAATATGTGTGTGATCTGGGGAGTAGGCAACAGAATTGACTAAATTTGTGTGCCCCTGAAATGGACCTGCTACAGTCTTGCCAGTGGCTGGATTCCACACCCTAATTGTCCTGTCCCAAGAACCAGAGACAATATGTTTTCCATCTGAGGAATAGACAACAGACTTAACCAAATCTGTGTGCCCCTGGAATGGACCTGCCACACTCTGACCAGTGGTTGCACTCCATACCTTAATGGTGTTGTCCAAGGAGCCAGAGACAATATGTTCACCATCTGGGGAATAGGCAATAGAGCAAACTCCAGAAATGGTCTCACTGGTAGGTGCACTCCACACCTGAATGGAATTATTCAAAGAGCCAGAGATAATATGTCTGCCATCTGGAGAATAAGCAACAGACAAGACTGAACTTGTATGCCTTTGGAATGGGCCTACAACAGTCTCACCAGTAGCTGTGTTCCACACTATAATGGACTGACCCTGACCCTTTAAGTCACTGGCAGAGACAATATATCTGCCATCAAGAGAATAGGCAACTGACCAAACTGGAAGACTATGTCCCCAGAATGGACCTGCCACACTCTGACTAGTGATTGCATTCCACACCCTAATGGTCTTGTCCTCAGAGCCAGAGACAATGTGTCTACCATCTGGGGAATAGGCAACAGACAAGACTGATTCTGTGTGCCCCTGGAATGGGCCCACTACAATCTTTCCAGTGGCCACACTCCACACCCTAATGGTCTTGTCACTTGAGCCTGAGGCAACATGTCTGCCATTTGGAGAATAGGCAACAGAACAGACTAAGCCTAGGTGTCCCAAAAATGGACCAGCCACACTCTCACCAGTGGCTGCACTCCACACTCTAATTGTCTTGTCCCGAGACCCAGAGACAATATATTCTCCATCTGGGGAATAAGAAACAGATATAACTGAATCTGTATGTCCCTGGAATGGATCTGTCACAGCCTTCCCAGTGATAACACTCCATACTCTGATGGTCATGTCCTCTGAGCCAGAGACAATATGTATACCATCTGAGGAATAGGCAACAGACATGACTGCACCTGTGTGCCCTTGCAATGGGCCTACTACAGTCTCACCAGCAGTTCCATTCCACACCCTAATGGTCATATCATCTGAACCAGAGACAATATGTTTGCCATCTGGAGAATATGCAACAGACTCAACTGGAGCAGTGTGCCCCTTCAGAAAGTAGACCTCAGCTGGCCAGCTAGGTAACTGCCCAGAGATAGGAGCAGCATGCTTCACCAGCTGAGATTTCCAAAGTTCACAAAGAAGTGATCCTGTGGGTGTCTGTGGCATTGCTGACAAGTATAGGTGGGGAGTAGACTCTTGTAGAACAGGACCAAACACTTGAATGAATTGGGATGCATCTGATGCAAGGGCAGCTATTTCATGGCCCTGTATTTTTTGCTCAGTATTAATATTTCATATCATTTGAGTCCATCTTACCTTTGCCCAGGTTTTCAGGGCATTGCAAGTTTGTATTGCAGATGAGATAGCAGACAGTGGTGAGGAGAGGGAAAGGAGACTTATGGCTTCAAGCCAGTAGGGGAGGTAGATCTTGAAAAAAAGGGTGACCTCAGCTAATAAGGTGGGGGTACAGTTTGTATGTGCAATGTGGTCCATCCAGTGTCGACATGCATATGAGAGGTGTGGAGGAATTGCATTGACCACCTGGCTTGCTAGGTCAGGAACAGCAGCATTCAGGACTCGTGAGTCTTCAAGGTTGCAGATATTGAACTTGAGCATCTTGCGCATGCAAGCAAGCAATGCTTGTCCAAGGATGAGGGAATGTTGAGGTTGGATATGGACATGGAATATGGAGCTGCAATTCTCATCAAGCAGGAAATTGTAGAATGAAGTATGGAATGGTTGGATAGGTTTATCTTCATCAGTGACACCATCCAATACAGATTCCATTGGTTTGAGTACTGGGACACTCAAGCCCTCATCAAGGTCAAAGAGCACAGTGAGGGATTTGAGAGACAATGGCTCCTTGAGGGCAAGCAGAATGACCATGACCTCCCGGAAGGATTCCCGGACAGCATCATCAGTAAATAACTCTCTTAGTATGCTCTTGTACAAGCCATCAAACGGACTGCGGGCGGCGCCACTGTTCAAGTTTTCCTGCAAAACTACCCTGAGCCGTCTCGAAGGAATGAGTCTCGTGGTGCCTGAGCCACAGACGAATCTGTATGCGATCACAACCCATTGGAACAGATGTTGGGAATGTTCAACGAGTTGTCGGCACGACTTCCGGTCCATTGATGCGAGCTCGGGATGCTCACAAAATGTATGGTAAATGAACTTGGTGATGTCACCACCGACAACCTCACCAGAGATGTCCTCCATGCGCTTGTGAGCAACGCACTGGCCTGATGGAAAGGCGTTGAGGATATCGTGTTCGGGGCGAGTGGTGATCAGGAAGCGCAGATTGGCTGGCAGACTACGCTTTAAAATGTGTTTCGAAAGTGTGGCTAGAAGCTGATGGCGGTCGTCTGGATTCCCACTCTCGTCCAGGGCATCAATGACGATTACCAGGGGCCCAATAGTATGAAGGCCTACGCTAGGTTGAATAATGAGTTGTTCAATCTGCTCCAGTGGGGATGTCGAGGTACGGAGCGATCGGTTGTCTTTCACGATCCCCCAAAGGGCAGTTTTGAACTGAGCATCGTAGTCAGCCAGGTCGCGTGCGATGGTACTGAAAAGATTTCGTGGATTCCGTCTCGCAAGGTCAGCCTTGAGGAAATAGTACGACGAGCCCAGCCTCTTCTGATCATCATATAACCGAGCAATGGAGTGAGCCACTGCAGACTTTCCCGACCCAGCGACGCCAGTAAGCAGACATAGTTGCGGGGCATCTTTGTCGGGATTGTTAAGAATGTCACAGATCTCCTGGAGTAAGGCCGTGCGAGTCCCAGAGAGACATTCTTTCTCCCGCACATACTGAGCGCCAAGCGCATACGGCATGTCGCTTAGGTTGATGGCTTCCGCTAGAGCGTGTATTAGTGAGCTGCGGGTGAAAACAACGAAGGCAGGGCCCACCGATGTGTTTTGCGACATTCATCATACGGAAAACGGTGAGCCCAGTTTCCGATGCAGTTCCCTCCAGAAGTGCGACCTTGAGTTCATTGAACTTGTCCTCGTAGGCCTCGATTCTGGCATTGATGTCGGAGACAGTGTACTTTGCCACCCGAATCCCTAGACAAGGCATCAGTGCTGAATATCCTCGCATATCACGAACGATGACGGACAGAGATCCTGCCACTTGGTGTACTCGGTGATGAAGTATCCACATTCCGTTACTTGCTGGATAAGAAGTGTCATAGTCTTGACGTTTGATTCAATCTCCTTCAAGGGCTCGGCATGGTGAACGAATGTGAGGACGTCACTCATCATGCCTGCCAGGTAGATAATTCGATCGTCCCGGCCCTTTTGGTCCACAAGTACCTGTGCGAATCATGACTACGATTAGTCATAGTTCGAGTGTTGGGAGGTGAAAACAAACACACCCGGCCCGCGTTTGATATTACGGAGTAAGCCAATGATGCATATGGGTAGATCTCCACTGAATTAAGAGTACGAATTGATTGTAATGTTGAACGTTAAATACCTTGGTAATGTCGGCCACGATCTGGTTGAACAGCTTGACCCGGCCCAAGAGGATATTCATAGTGTTCTGAGTAGCAGTTGTGATGGCAGTGAGGGCAAACTTGATTGTAATCCCCGGGAGGTCCGGTTCACCAGAGATGCCACTCGTCCTGAGGTTCCGTTCGAAAACTTTGGTTTCTGAGATAAAGAACATATGCTAAAGCGCATCTCTATACTTACCTCCATCCTTCAAACATGCCAATACTTCCCCGACGATAACAGAGAGATATCCAATTAACTTGTCCTTTGTGATGTGATGTTTCTGGGTGACCTTGATGTTGATGACCGAACGACCATTCCCATCGCTGACAATCCTCGGCTGTCTGATATGAAAAAAACAGGAAATCTACCTACAAATGGAATGTTTGTCTCCAGGAGGTGAGATGATTCTGCTCCTTTGCGGCGTTCGTTGACTTCGAGGTGTTGCCTATAGAAAACTGGACGACGTATTGCCTCCCAAGTGAGAAATTAAGCCGTGCTTGATTGCAAAGTTCGATGTCTAGACGAGATCATCAGTTCACACAAAAGTCAAACATGGAGGATTGGAGTATCATAACTTGTTATGGTGATCGTTTCCGCCCTACGACATAGGACTTAGCACAGCCTAACTTGAACATAATTATCAATATACATACGACGCTAAATCAGCAAGCTGAGTTGGGTTGCTTGTGTTCATGATATTGTCAGTGAATGAGTGAAAATACGACGAGCGAGAGAGAAGAGGTGGGGCAAGGAAGACCGCGAACCGAACAGCCCAACCCAACATGCACGGACAATGCGGAGTGTAGGTCACAACACTGCCACTCCTTTCGGTCCGAATGCAACCAAATCGAATGGTACGAACGGCGCGAAATCGCTGACCCGAAAGATTAACTTGAGGTATTTCAGAAACCCATCATAAGCCCAAATTTACTTTGCTCTGAGACGACCGACTTCTGAGCGACCTTTTAGTCTCATATCAACGAACCGTAATCAATTAGGGAAAGCTGATCGAGATCCCAAAAGGGACGACATTGCCCATCGGAATTTGCCGAACAAAACTCTGGCTCACTGCTCGGTCCGCACTCGGTCTGCGGGCCGACGTCAGGCGCTGTGACTTCGAGACACCCAGAACTCCTCGGCTCAAGTTGCTTTCTTCTGAGATGCCAACGCTCGAGTGACCTCGAGGCCCATGTCGCTGCCACATGCTTATTGCGATGAACACTGTAACCTTAAATTTCTCTTTCCCGCACTACCATCAAGGTAGAGTACGGACGATTGCAGTGGTTCTACGTAATTTGAACAGTATAAGAGCGGAGTAGACTAGCTGAGAGCATGAAGCAGAGGTGAAGTAACGACGAGCACGAGGTTGTGGTGGTAAAGGTCCAAGTTTCTACTAGGGTTGTATACAGTGCCGTTCCTGACCTTGTCATAGGTGTCAGTGCTTTAGGATTCAGGAATCACCGGTAACCCATGAGTTGATGCGATCATGCGCCCGACGACGCAATCTCTAACTCTCCTTTCCGACGACACCATGCATCCGCAACAGATCGCCGACCGTACACGTTTTCCCTTCCAAAGTAAACGCACGCATCACCGTTCCCGCCTCCGACACCCACGCCGGGTACGCTGTACAATCCGCGTCCGCGGGTAACACCAATCCAGGACCAGCTCTGAACCAAGGATGACCGAGGGCTTCGGAGGGACGGAACCGGCGAGTAGGCTCGTACACGAGGAATCGGTGAACGAGGTCGAGTGGGGAGGGAACTGGGTCGAGCGATGGCACATGCGCGGTGGTGTCGAGGTGAATGCTTGAGGTAGACGGTGGAAGATTCGGGAGGTGCGATGACAAATCGGCTGCGTCCGTGTTGACAAAGGAAACTTTAGAAGCATCCGGGAGGGACAGGAAAGACTGTATTGTTTGGACATATGAAGGAAGTGATCAGGTATTTGAGTGTGAGCGAGAAGGACATACCGGCCATGTACTCTCGTTCGGTGTGCCACGTACCCGAAAGATACTCCACGCGAGTCCGATCTCGCCCCGCGATCCATCGAACAAACTCATCCGGGTCCATCTACCCGTCGGTATACCCGGACGTGGGCGATTTCCGCTTGGGATAATGAACGGCGTTGGTGATGGAGTGAATGCTCGCGGCGAGTTTGGTCTCGACTCAGGCCTGAATTCTTCGGCGATGCGGCCTGCGGGGCTCAAAAAGGCTAGATCCTCGTCGTCAGAGTCCTCATCGGTTTGAAGACAGAGGGAGGTGAAGAATTCGGCCAAGGTAACCCCGAGGCTCCACGCATCGATGGCAAAGGCGTCGTACGTCCGCGGACCGAAGAGAAGCTCTGGCGCCCGATAGGGACTATACTTGCACAAGGGTCAGTTCCGACGAGGAATTGCCAGATTTACAACAGAAAGAAGGCGTCGACGTACCCAGTTGACACCTCAAAGTACATTCGTGTGGTAGATTCAGGCCACAAGTCCTTCGTTTTTGCCGTAGTTTCCTCGCCCGAGCGAAATGCGATCCCAAAGTCGATCAGTCTTGCGCACCCTGAGGGTGTCACGAGGATGTTGCTTGGTTTGATGTCCCGATGGGCAATCCGAGCGTGTTCGCTATGTAAGTAGCTCACTCCAGATAGGACCTGGAAGATGATCGACTTGGCAAGAACGACGAACTGAACTTCGCGTGGTGTCAGAGAGGATGAAGCGGCGTCACCAAACGAAATGATGGGGTGCGGAGAGAACCGAGAAGATTGGAGAAGTTCGTGTAACGAGTAAGGCACGTATGGCATCCAAAAGCTCAGATTTTGGGATCGTTGGTCTGGTTCTTGCTTGATCAGTGGGATGATCTGGGACAGCGAGTGTCGCGTCAGGACGACAGAATCATGGCACCCAAGACACGACGTACATTTGGATGTGAAAGAGAAGCAAGTAGACGGACTTCCTTGATGATATCGTGAGGTTCTTTGGCGTGCGCCGTAGTGGACGTCTTGACAGCGATGAACCGAGGGCCGTCTGACGACTCAGATTTGATGAGGGTAACGGTGGAGGTGGGACCATCGGATATGATTTCCTGAAAGTGTCAAAGTGAGAGGTCAGCACAGTGTAAAACCTGGATGACATGTTGTGCTCACGTTCTCGTCGTCATCGTTGTCGAAGGTCATCGTTCAAGTAGCGCCGCTTCTTGAAAATTTCAAAAGTCTTTGCCGATTCTCCGATTAACACTGACCAGCGTGGTTCGCTTCGGATCGTCCCTGGCCAATGGGCGGTTGTGATTTAAGCTTAGGGCCTAGCTCCATGATGGTGGCAGAGTATAACTGTGACACGGCCGCCTAGAACTCGCTTTGGCAGTGATCGCATCTCACAACATTTCGCTGATAACCACATTCTTGCCTTTCAATGGCTGTAGATCATGAAACACGGACGCTCCTCAGCAAGTGTCACCGTTCCCCGTCCATAAACTTGCCCGTTGATTGTGGTCCCCAGACAAGCAGCTGTTAGCAGCAGCCCGACAAGATGGGAATGTTGAGGAACTATTAACGAGTTCGGAACACAGGGACGAGGAAGACAACTTTCTTTTTGACATCAACTGCACCGATACGTAGGTTTCTTCCTCTCTCCCTCATCCCGTCCACCCATTCGTTACACTACGCTCACTGTTGCTCTCGGGCCCGATGCGACAGCTTTGGAAACACGCGTTCGCACCCCGTTTTATGCTGCCATCGACCTAGCGCTGATATCCTGTCCTCTCGTCAGCCCTCCACCTCGCGTATGTCCATCTCATCACTTCCTATTTTCAAGCCGTCTCACGCAACTTTTTACCATCTCGTTCAACAGTGTCTTGAGCGAGTCCACTGAGAACGTCAACCTTTTCATCGAAGCCGATGGGTGCGATGTCGACCCACAAAACTCTGCAGGCGATACACCCCTGCACCTTGCCGTCAAGATCCGAGATCGAGAAACCCGCCACGCAATCGTATCCGCCCTCGTGGAGGTTGCAGGTGCTGTTGACTCGTACGTGCTGCTTCGATACCCCTCTCGAGTCAATGACACGCTAACTCACCCTTTGGTCTTATCGGTCTCCTTGGGTGAATTCCTCATCCGAATCTCAAAATTAGCATCCGATTGAGTAACAAGGCGGGTCAGACACCCAACGCCGTCGCCAAGATTTATTTTCCAACCGATACGGAGGTGATCTCGCTGACGACTCCACCTGCACGCCAAGTAAATGATATTCTTGGAAATGATGATTTTGCAAGTGGTGGGTTCACGTTCGTTTGGCATTAACCTCCGCGTGGATACTGATCGCGTATGTCTTCAAAGACGGTGAAGACGGCCCAGGGTCAGAGTCTGATTGAAAGCAAGCTTAGACACCATACTGCAACCAAGTGCATACATTGTGCTATTATATCGTGGTCAATAGATGGATGTGCTGGCGACCATCCTCGGGGCTCGATCATTGAGATTGATCTTCAGTGTATGATTCTACACTAACACTCCGGGCAGGCTCAGCCACGTGTCACATTACATCTCAGTAGCGTTCGTGATATGGCAGTACAGAGGGTGACCAGCAACGACATCTCCACTGACGCTAAATGCTACCAGAAAACATACGGCGTAACAGAAGACAGGGTTCTTAACGGTCCTCCCGGTAGTATCTCAGTGAGCTCTCCGTCTGAACATCACCTTGGCAGTAGTATTGGCCCCGATCGCAAACGCTAAGCGGAAACTCTGTGGACGTGCCTTATTCTCCTCCAACTTGAGATCATAATTCATGACGATATGAGCCAACATGGTTTTGAGCTCAACTGCGGCAAAAAACCGGCCGGGACTGTCCAACAAATTTGGGATCAACACCGGAACATCTACGTCAACGCGAGAAAGCATACCACGCATGTTTGCCGTGCCCAAACGGCAGGTACTCTGGAGACGTGCTGGCAAATTGATGCATTGCGCCATCCCCATCCCGCTCGCGCATGTTTGCAAACCGGAACGGATCAAACTTGTATGGGTTCTCATATAATGCGTCATCGTAATGCAGCGCAACGAGGCCAGCGTGGACCCTGGTGCCTTTCGGTATCACTCTCCCATCCGACAGCACAAAGTCTTTGATGGCCTTGCGTGCCAAGCCCACTGCAAACCATATGAGCCGGAAGGACCATGTGCGAAGAAAGAAAGAAGAGTTTACAAACGAGGATAGACTCCATGCGTATGGTCTCCTTGAAGAAACTGTCTAATCTGTGCATCTTCCCCAAGGACGTTCTCGACCATCCCTCTTTCTCGATGATGGTCTCAATTTCTTCACGGAGGGGCTGTATGTACTGGGGATTTGCTGCTAGATTGTACAGCGCATATGTGAAAACCTGGCACACAGTGGTCTGACTAGGATATCAACAAAATCCATGACATTGAACATACATTGGACGATGTCTATGTAAGGCAGCGGGTGAGACAACCCTCGCAAGTAGAAAGGCGGGACGCACATGGATGGCAGCAAAATTGATCGACAAGACGTAGTGCGTCAAGGTTTCCACACTGACATCTGGCCCAGCTTCGTCCATCAGCCAGGACAAAATATCGTTCTGCAAGAGAACGGATATCAGGACAGGCGTGGATCGTTGATCATCAACGAAGCGGACAGACAGGTTTTTCAGCCCAGTTACTCCCATACTCGTTTAAATACTTGCGCCGTTCCTCGACGATCGGACGAAGATGTGCTGCACCTTGCATTGTGTACTTTGGGACGTTCGTCAGGAAACGGGCAGCCAAGCTATTGAAAAGCTGAGAGCAGTTCTGTGAACATGAAATCGTCAGGGGCGCACGGTTTTAAAATTTGGGGAAAGATAGCAATCGTGAGTGAAGCTGTGATGACACCGACCGTGTGGTGGATGTGGAGATTCATGTAATCAGGGTCACGACCTACGATAAGGGGTCAAAAACGCAAGAAAAGGACCAGTAAAATTCTCACAAAGTGGTAGACCAACGAATATTCTATTAGTAGCTCTGAACACAATTTGTTGGACACTGCTCAATGCCGGTACCGCCTTCCACTCTGTTTCATCCGATATGAGCAAATGTTGCTTCTAAGAAGGAAGTGCGTCACCGCTGTGTTTCAAGTCCACTATCTCGTCAATGGTAGTAACAATCTCATCGCGTAGATCAGAGTAGAGGGTCCCAATATTCCGAGTGAGGTGCGAGCGCACGACATCAATGTGGAACGGATTTCGTTGAGTCTCGACACCAAATGTGAAGTCAGCTTCAAGATCCTACCCAGGTGCTCCCTTAACGAAAAGTACCGCAAATGAAACGAAATTTCTTACTTCCGCAGCTGCAGCCACAAAGGAAAGTTCCTCGTCGCTGGCACTTCGCACTTCTTCTATGTGTGAGCGGTTTGTCACGATGACGAGCCAGTGGTAGAGCGTCGCTATTTTGAATGGGGCACCGTTGTACTGTGAATTTGGTTGGTACATGTACGAATTAGGAGTCATCGACCTCACCCTTTTGTACCCTTCTTGGATCACGGCCTCAGCATTGATCATGTACTTGATAGCATACCACCACGAGCCTAGCCAACTACTCGATCCGACAGTTGGAAACGCGTCTAACTGAACAAAAAGTCAGAGAAAAGGTATAAAAATTAAATGTGTCATCGACCTACGTTCGGGCGCTGTGAAACATGTCGCAACACAGCTATGGCTGCGGCGATGCCTGCGACAATATACTGGGTGGGCACGCTAGGCAGAGGACCTGGTATCGCCCACTGCATTGTAGGAAACAGAGAGGTCACATGTGGGCTATGGTTCTCGGGTTCCGCACAGGCAACATCCCGGGTCGCAAAGCCATCACCGTATACACCCGTATCCGTTTCGCGGTGTATTCCAGACACCGTGGGTATCTGCCGTTTCCTTCTACAGTTAGCATTCCAGCAAAGAGAAGTGAGCGATCATGATGGACTGGACGTGAGTCGCAATTGCATGCGTTACCCCCTGTACGAGTCCTTGGGCTTGAGCTCAAAGGAACGACAAAAAACAGGCCTTTGTGGGGTTTCAAAGACTGCCCATACCGTTGACGGTCAGTGCGGAGAGCAGTGGATTCCATGTTGTATCATAGTGACACCACACACAAACGTCATCCGAGTCGAGACGCGCTGAACATGAGATCATCCCATAGGACTCATCAAGCAACCTGTCTAGGAGCACACATCAGTGCAGAGCGTGTCTGGATCATACAGTATATACGTACGTGATCACTGATACCATCCTTGTGTCGTCAGGTCAGACATCAAGATGGCTTTCGAAGTGATGACTTAGTGCCAGTGCCGGTACTAGTATCTCTACATCATGCTTGTCAATGTTAAAGGCAATTTTCACAGGTGAATGACTTGACGCTAGATCTCGGGCGTACAGAGCGGAGTCATGAGCATTATGGTATTCAGGGTCATTGACGAGACGATGGATGGACTGTAGGAATAAGAAATGAGAGCAACAAGATTGGGGAGGTTCAACTACGCATATTACAACTCATTAGCAGTGGCTGTAATCGCGGTAGTATGAACGGGGACTAGCAACGATGGGACGGTCGGGAAGAAAACACACGAGCGAATGCGAAGTGTGTTGCTGATAGCTTTCCAATTGGCGTTTCAGTGGGCCCGCCGTCTGAACAAAAGTTTGGCAGCGGTATTAGCTCCGACTGCAGCCGCCAAACGGAAAGTCGCCGGACGTGTTGTATTCTCCTCTAACTTGATATCATAGTTAATGATGATATGAGCCAACATGGTTTTAAGCTCAGCTGCGGCAAAAAACCGACCGGGACTGTCCAAAAAAAGAATCAACACCGGAACTTCATAAACAAATGCGGAGCAAGCATACCATGCGTGTCGACCATGCCCAAACGCCAGGTATTCCGGAGACGTGGTGACAAATTGATGCTTTACGCCTTCTCCATCCTCCTCGCGCATGTTTGCAAACCGGAACGGATCAAATTTGTATGGGTTCCCATACAGTGCGTCATCGTAGTGCAATGCAATGAGTCCTGCATAGACCCTTGTGCCTTTTTGGATTACCCTTCCGTCGGACAGCACAAAATCCTTGACGGCTTTGCGTGCTAAGCCCACTAAAGGGTGAAAATATATGAGTCGGAAGAGCTTTCAGGAATAGAATAGCTCACAAACACTGATGGACTCCATACGTACGGTCTCCTTGAAGAAACTGTCCATCTTGCGCATCTTTCCCAAGGACACTCTCGACCACCCTTCTTGTTCGAGGATAGTCATGACTTCTTCACGAAGAGGCTGTGTATACTGAGGATTTGCCGCTAGATTATATAATGCGAGTGTGAAAATCTAGCATGCACTATGATTTAAAGACTGAATAGAATCATAACGTCTCACGTACGTTGGACGATGTCTGTATCATACACTAAGATAATCGTCACGAGCACAAACAGCAGAGAGCGCACATGGATAGCAGCAAAATTGGTTGCCAATACGTAGTCTGTCAAGGTTTCCACGCTGGTGGCTGACGTAGCCACATCCATCAACCACGATAAAAGATCGTTCTGTAACAGATACGTGATTAAGCATAAAACGTTAACGAGGCATACGAACAGGTTTCTCGGTCCAATCGCCTCCGTACTCATTTAGGTACTCGCGCCGCTCCTCGACAATTGGACGGAGATGCGCCGCGCCGCGCTTTGCGTTCCTCGGGATATTCGTTATGAAACGTGCAGCTAGGCTATCCGAAGGTTGGAAACTTGGTGGATACCAAACTATTGGGAACGCACGGTTTCAAAAATCCGGGGAAGAACCCAATCGCGATTGCACCAGTCATGACATCAACGGTATGTTGGATGTTGAGATCGACAAAATCAGGGTTACGACCTACGATAAGGGGTTGAAGACGCGAGAAGGAAACGCAGTGAAATCCTCACAAACTGGTAGACCAACGAATATTCTATTGGTGGCTCTAGACACGATATGCTGGACAGTGTTCAATGCCGGTACCGCCTTCCATTCTGTGGCGTCCGACATGAGGAATTGTGATTTTGAAAGAAAAAAGTGTATCACCATGGTCTTTCAGGTCCAGAACTTCGTCAGTGGCAACACAAATTTCATCACGTAAATCAGAGTAAAAGGCCCCAATATTCCGGGTGAGCTGTGCGCGCAACACATCGAGATGGAAAGGATTGCGTTGAGGCTCGACACCCATTGTGAAGTCAGATTCAAAATCCTGTCCGAAAACACCTCGGAAACACGAAACACGAACAGAAAGCAATGCATCTCACGTCCATAGCGGCCTCTACGAAAGAAAGTTCGTCATCACGGGCATTTCGCACTTCTTCTACGTAGGCGCGATTGGTTACGATGACCATCCAGTAGTAGAACGTCGCTATCTTGAAAGGGGCACCATTGTACTGCAAATTTCAAAAGTAAGTCGCGGACAGACCATGTGGGGATTACTGACATACTTCTTTGTAGCCTTCTTGGATCACCGCCTTTGCGTTCATCATGTACTGAATAGCATACCACCACGAGCCAAGCCAGTTACTCGATCCAACGGTCGGAAACGCATCTAGCTGAACAAGAATGTGGAGTAAAGTATGAAAATTGGCTGTTGCTGACCTACGTTTGGTCGTTGAGAAAAGTATCGCAACACAACTAAGGCTGCAGCAATACCTGCAACAGCGTACGGAGGTGATACACTGGAAAGATAGCCTAAGACCGTCGATTGCATTTCATACGAGAGGGACGTTACGTGTGAGTTATGGACGACGAGGCCCCTTCAAGTTGAGTTGAATAGATAATCGGTAAGCAATAAGGTGACCGCTAAAGCGCTCGAGGACATCACGCCGGAGACCGGAGATGATTTGACGCTCGATTCATTGTTTGGTAGGATGACTTGCCTCCAGATGGTGGTAGTGGTAGAGTCTAACCAAGGGCTAACTTTGAGAATCGTGGGAAACCATCTCGATCACACTGCAGTCAGGTCCGAGAACTGTCACTGAGTTCAGGACCGTAAGGCTTGATGCTAATACCCATCCATCGAGCACACCCCGCCCTGCCACGACTTTCATGATGCCGACTAATAATCCATTCTCATTCGATGCCGATGCCGATGATGACGAAGGAGGCTGGCAAGAAATGCCTGTCGTAAAAGAGGACGAATTCGCAGGCGGTTTGGATGAAGAAGATCAACGTAAATACCACTACGTTCCCAAGAAATCACATTCGCATTCAGACTCAAGTGGGAACGCAACGGGAGACCTCATTGATTTCGATGACAAGGGCAGCCAATGGCGCACCAAGACAGAACAGAACGAAAGCGAGTATACCCGGTTACGAGTGGACGAAGAGGATGAGACGGATGAAGTGCATCTACGGACACGGTATCTCTTCGATGAGGACAAAGCGATGACGCCACTGGGTCAGATGCAGGCGACGAAGAAGATGCTCACCGAAGCCCAGCGTATTGCGTACGTTGGTCTGTGTGCCCTCACTGCCAAGGAGATGGTACAGTCGATGAAAAATGCACGCAAGAAAGAGTTCAAGGAAGCTATCCACAACATGGAGCTCTGGGCGTTGAAGGTGATGGGGCGACTTTATTATCATATGGATCTCGAGACTGCAGGTATCTTATGCGTTTTCCATCCAACCATTTCCCGTATATAACCATTCACCCTAACACATTTCCGCAGAGCAAAAGATGATCGACAGTCTTGCACTGCATGGCGTGCAAGCCGGCGATCTCGCCCCCTCCTTGATGACGACCCACACGATCGCTAATCCAGAATATGACCCT
>JBBPUM010000239.1:0-21754 GCA_038094695.1 Chiua aff. virens
ACATATTATATTTTGAGAGATCTTTACGTGAACATATTATATTTTGACGTAAAGATCTCTCAAAATATAATATGTTGAGGATGCCATCAAAAGATTATCTTATCACGGACACAATAGATTTTCTTTTGTTCCCCTCAAAATTTCCCACAACAGTTATACTTGTGAGAAATATTTAAACTATCCGAAAATAAAATATATTGCAAACCCCATAATGGAATTGTAAGATATAATATGTTGAATTACATTCTCAATTACATAAAAACGGCCTTAAAATGTTGAAAACCCCGATGTGTGAGTTTCGGTGCGTGGGTATCATAATACTTCACACACCTCCAACTGCGTCCACGCACCAAGGGCCAGGTCCGAGGCTCCGAGACGAGACCCGACCGAAAGCACGATCGAGGATAGCATTTCCCTTACTCCTGCCGAATACTCGATCAGCTCATGGTACTTCTGGCCTCTGGGGAACACCGTATGCCCGCCAGTCTGCTTCTAGTCCTCTGGTCTAACATGAGTAACACCACCAAAAACAATTGAGGATGGGCCCTCTGAATTTGTTCACTACATAAGTATGAGGCAAGGAATTCCGTACGATCACCACGGATTTCGAAAGTGGATCTCGTCACGAATTACTCCATCGTCTGTCGTAAGTATATACGACACAGAAGGTATGCATCCTTATGTACTAAGCACATTTGATCCAAAACCTAAGCACTAAGTAGACGGCTCCCTAGTAGGTTAACAATTCGCACCCACGAAGCTTTGCGTTTCAGATGTGCAAACTTACTCCTGACGAAATCCATTACAGAAGACCACAGTTCTAACATGATCGGGCTACCGAACTCAAATCAATGGCCGGTCTTACTTTGATCAGTATGACTTGAAGCAATGATCAGGCGGTCAAATGCCTTCTTTCAAGGGCTTGAAGCTTTGATTCAATCGCTGCCATTAAAATTGTCACAATGTATTTGAGGTAGTTGAGTTCCCTCCCGGTGGTTGATCCGAAGGTGTGCATTTGGTTTCAAAAGTATACACATCTGATAAGTACTGTGAGCACTAGGCGACACACTCCTAATTTTTCCCGAAATCGGGAACATGGACATAAACTGTCACTGGAGCGCCAGGAGCATAATTTCAACACAGGAACGAAGATCAATTTAGCGTCCAAAACTCGTTTGGACAACTCAGGTGCTACCAAAGAGCATGGACGCAGGCAATCAGAACCCGTGTCTGTCTGACACAAGTCCATAGTGTCCCTAATGCTGTCACTGGTCACCTTAATGGCAAATCCTAGCACCCAGCGCTCCGTACATCGCTTCAGGCTTTGTAAATGATGGAACGACTACTCAGCTTTCGAATGGAATCCAGTCGCAAGCATTCAAGAGGCCATATTCACGTCCACCACTATCGCCCCTCTCCGTTCTTCCTCCATCCCTAGCTTGCTTCCCGCGCTCGCTGCATTGACGAGCATCGTCTCTTGACCCACACCCTTCTCGCCTGTCGTCTCCGCCACCATACAGATAGTCACTAATTTGACCCTCACAACCGACCACACTAGCCGAACGAAATCACCACCCAACGCACGCCGCCCCCACATCCGAGCCAGCACCCGCACCCACACCGAGACACATCGATCCGGACACCCGCTACACGTCGTTCCGTGTCACGCGTTCGACAACCCCGTCCGCCATGGATGTGCCCAAACACATGCACTTCCGGACGCACCCGCCAGAACACCACCAACAATGCTGCACACCCCACCCGGCGTTCCAGATAGGCGCGCCGTGGTCCATGTGTCAGCAGCACATCGATTTGAAGTGGCACCGCCGGCCAGAGCGCATCAGTGGCTGATGCGTGTCTTTAACAGGCAACGTGTGCGGAGAAGGGTGCCGATAGCACTTGCCGAGTTGCGACAATGTCTGTGGCAGCGGAATCCTGTTTTCCTTAGCGGAGATCAGGCTAAACGATGACAACAATACTCACTGGATGTAGCTCAATGTTTTCAGGACTGGGGTGTACGGACTGCCATAGATACGAGGCGTGTGTCTGCGTACGGCCACCTAGACCACGTCGTTCTAAGGACTTGGCTTCACTCCACTAGCAAATGGCTTGGTGTCGGAGATGGACGGGAGAGCCGATTCAGACATTATTCGTAAGCGTGAGTCTGCTGCGTGACCGATCAAGGGCATTATCCGATCCCTGGGTTGACGGAGCGTTAGATATGCCTTTGCTGTCGCCGATCTGTTTTTGAGTAATATTTGATCGAATCTAGCGGGACTCCCCAAGAGATCTTCAGGCTGTGAAGGTTTTTTTTTGTACGGTGTTCTTGACCTCGCTAAATTCGGGTAAAAACTTGTAGGCTCTATTACGTTTTTGTCACACTTGCTGACTCACACCCGGACACCTATGGTCCGAAAACCGCTTTATTTGTGGCGACAACCACTTTCCAATTGAACCCAACGAGAAGACAAACTCAAGGTTACATTTTGCATCACTAGGTTTGGAATAAACGGGTTCCTCGGGGTGCCCTTGTCCCTGACACTCGTTTCAGATGGACACACGTCCGTCCACATCCAGGTCTTCTACCAGCATCCGCAGTCCCTCCAAAAAATCCTGCTTCTGTTCCGCCTTGATCCGCTCATACAGCCATGGACAATCCGTGTTCAGACACCCACTCGGCTCACTCGGCGCTGTTGCTGCGCACGACGCACAGATCCGCTGCGTATCGAGGAGCCGTTGTTCGCCTTTGCGCACACGGCGCAACAGCGTGGGGAGAGTCTCTGCCGCATTAGCACGACAACCTGGGCAGATACCTAGCGCGACGTTACCACAAGGGCGAGCGAGGCGAGACGACAAAGGACTTACTGTCTGAAGCCGTCCCCGAGCACGTCAGGCACCGCGCACTCTGGAAATGCTCGTCGATCTTGAACTTGGTGGTGTGCACGGCCGCACGCTTGTGGGGAGAGAGCGCGAGTAGGTCCCGTTCGTCGACCGTGATCGTTTTCGGCATCTCGTGGTACCACGCTCGAACGTCCGCACCGACGAGGTTGAAGATGCGCTCCAAGGGCGGAATCAGGACCTTGGTAATGTAATACGTCGCGTCGATGCGCAATTGTCTAGACACGCTCGATGTTAGCTCTTTGCGTTCCATCTCGGTAGTGTAGAAAGGCGTACCGGTTCGCCAGGAACTCTTCTGGGGTGATCGCTCTCTCCACGAGTCGTGTGTGCGGTTCACCACGCACGATGACGTATGGTACACGGTCACCATACTGAGCTTCGTCGTTTTCGTCCTCTAAAAGTCGCCGTGCAGCTATCGCCACCCCAGGTGGCGGTGGCCCTTTATCGCTAATGGGACAGAATCAAGGCATGCTCAGAATTCGGGCACAAGATCACTCACCTATACGTTCCCATCCTGACCTCCTTTGCAAACACGAAATCTTGCAGTGAAATTCTGTTCCGCATGATTTTCGACCACGTCTTGTAGCAGTAACTCTTCACCTCGCTTAAATCTTGTGTGCGGAACAGGATTCTGTCGTATGTATCAGCAGCATTCTTGGAAGGAGGGTTTGATAGAGCTAGACTTTAAGCATGTTTCTGTCATTTTGGCCTGAGCTGGTACGCCGTCGCGTCGCACCGTCTCGATGCCTTTCGCATCAAACGTGGGTTCCGTATCATCGGGGGTCTCATATTTGAACCCGACATAGCGCTTTTTGGCCATCAGCACGCATGGTAGGTACACCTATTGCACGTGCGTCAGTCTCGCTCGTCCGTTGTCCTCGAACCGTGAAACCCACTTTTTCAAATTTGAGCTTGATGGGCGGTGGGTTCATGGCCGTGATCGTATCCGCAATCTCGTACCCAATCCGGAACGCCTGGTCCTTCGTTTTACCCTTGAGATAGACAAAGACCGAATCCGTGTCTCCGTATACAACCCGCGCACCCCATTTTTCCGTGCTATCGATGATAGCGATGGCCTGGATGCACATGCGTTGCAAGAGGCAACTGTACAGTAAGGCATGTACGCACCTTTTCGAGGGTCTCTCGACCGCTCTGTACAATGCTGTCCGCGATCTCGACTGCAGGCATGCGTCCCGAATACGTTGCGCCCGTGTACCCGTACGTGACGTTGGCGATGTACTTGAGTCCGAGCTGCCGTGCATCGAGTATCCGGCGGAGTGCCTGTCACCCGAGATGAGCGCATCCTCGATTGGCATTAGCAATGGTGCAGACATTACCTTGTCATCCTTGACACTTTTCATCGCCTGTTTCACCATCACGCGGGTGTCCAACAGTTCAGTCAACATCCGACCCAAGAGCCCTTGGCGCACGATCGGCTTGACGTACATGATCCCGTTCGGTGAAACTTTAGTACGAGTGAGTTGGGGTGTACCACGAAGACGTCAGGGATTCACCCACTCGTGATGTGTTCCTGCAGTTTCTCCAACAGCCCAGGAGGGAGATCGAGGTCCGTCACGCCGAGTTTGTTTCGGCCCTGAAAATCGGCCACGCGTCCCAAACACGTCGAATAACAGTAGTTATAGGCAATCATGATCGAGGGGTACAGTGATTGAAAGTCCAGCACGAGCAGAGGTCCATTATAGAACGCAGAGAGAGGTTCCATGATGAGAGGCATACATTCCGCAGCATTTTGTTTGCCGACCTTGCATTACACGTGAGCGATTTAGTATTACAGAGAAGCAGCGAGACGTACATCAAGCTTGCTCGGCGACAGCAGAGCAAAGCTCTCCGGTTTGGCGATACGGAATAAGAAGGATTCGACTTTGAACTGAGAACCACGGCTGATCACAGAGTAGAAATCAACTCCAAACACGCGTGCAAATTCCCTGTCGAAGAGATATCAGAGAGCATCCACTTTGACGAGTGATAGGATTACGCGGTTTTCGTTGTTGTCTCTGCTTCCTCCAGGATATCCAGTGTCATCGTGGTACGGTCACGAAAGTATCGAAGAACTCGAGCGGTATGAACTGCATTCTTGCTGTTGTACCACGATGTCAACGTCGAGGACGTATAACGGGGGACTCTATCATGTCCAAGGTTGCCATCAGTCGCAAGGCTACCACCGTTATTCGACCACTCACTTTTTACGCAGAAGATGGGAAACCACGTTCTCGAACGAGTAGCTTGTCAGCGATTGCTCGCTGCGCATGATCCTCCAAACATTGAACACGTGTCGGCCCGTAACCTTGAAGGTAGTAGTTGTCCTGACACCCCATTGATCGGTGCCGCTGCGCACCAAGGAGGTCGGCGCGCGCGCAATCAGTTCGGGAACATCGAGGCCTGTGAACATCAGTCCAAGGACGGTTTCTGTAGGAGACTAACTGCTTACCGTAATGAGATCCGCGAGAACTAAGGTATCCCCATGACGCGGCTTGAACTTCCCAACCAACGAGAATGTCTGGGTCCAGCTCGACGACGATGTCGATGATTCGATTGATCAGTTCAAGCTCATCCGAGAGCACTTCGGTGGGAAAGTCACGCAATCGGCGAGGATCTAGTTGAGGGTTCTGAACCACTAGAACGCCTTGATCAAGTAGTCCGGAATGGATATTATCGTCTCCTAGTACGTAGAAGATAGCCGAAATTTCGTCCTGGTTCGCGTCTGGTTTGCGGTCACCTCGTGAAGGGGCTGTTCGACTGATCAGAATAGCTCAAAATGAAACTCTGAGAAGGCTCACCAAAGACTTCCATCGAGAACAAGGTCATATGTTGACCATCGCGCGTGTTCAACTCGGATCGTTTCGGTGGTAAAGACTCGTGTCCGAAGCTATTTATTGGCGTCCGCCCTGTAATCTATTATATAACCGAGTTAGGTGTTCGTCTCGATCAGAACAAGGCCCAAGTACCTGCGAAGTCTCCTTCACTGGTCTGGTCGGCTTCAATGGATTCTCTTGCAGCCACTTCCTGACTTGTCGGAGGCTTGGAGGAGTGCTGGCATACTCCCATCCACTACATGGTACAGAAAGTCGTGTAACTTTTGACGCTGAAGAGATGTGATTCTCCTCTGCTTGCCATTCTTCAAGGGTGTCCAATCCTCCACCGCCTTTGAGGCGGTAGACGAGACCAGCATATTCTCTCGGACCATCAGGGACGTCGGTTTTTTTGGAATAGAACGGATCGCGGTATATTCGCGCTGGGAGTCCGAATTTCTCAAGAGTGCTGAGAAGTTCCGACGAAGAGGGCGGGGGAGGTGCATACTTGAAAATCCGACCCTTTGATCGCGGTGGAAGGGACTGAGATTGAGATTCAAGCTGAGAGTTATAAGAGGCCCGGGGTAGCGAGAACGACACTGGCAGGCTGTCAATTTGTGACGTATCCTCAGCTGGCTCCGCTTCAAAGGTACTGGCAGTTTGTGAACGAAAAACCCCTCTGCATGGAACGAGGCGTACGGTAAATAATCTATTTCTTCGTCATGGCGGAGGCTCAAGACTTTAGTATGTACCATTTCTGATCTTCTAGATGACACAATATCAACGATACGTCTTGATTCAAATGAAGTTCACTGACGAGTAATGACGATTGGCAGTAAACCCATTGCCACTGTCGACCGACTGATTAGGCCTACAGAATGTGTCAAGATCACGGTTGATAGCGATGAGCGAGTCGTACTTTGGCGTCGCGAAGCCATCGTGAATGGACACTTGGTTGCGTCTTTGCATCCTAACGACATCATTAAGCGAGGGCGAGGGTAGCATCCCTTAGATCTCACTTAGCAGGCGTTTCCGGTTCATGGTTGTCGACAGAGTGAGTGCGCGATCGTTTCTTTCTGCAGAATAAGTAAGGAAGGAAATGATGGACAAAGGATTGCAATACCCTGCTTGTACGAGTCGGTTCCAAGCAAGTATGAAAGGATTTTCGATGGCGGACGGTTGTTGTTTCCCTTGAGATGGATTGGGTGTTCTACCGTCGAATCAACATGTGAAAGGGTGGAACGCTGGGATAGGAAAACCCACTGCGGCTTTGTATCTCCTAGGTTCGCGCCCCCTTGTACAGATTTCGCTCTGGGATGTACAATACGCCCATCCTCATCCAGAACCTCATCAACCTCGTCAATCTTCTCGTCCTCATCCAACTTCGGCCACTCTTCTTCGGCGGGCTGGTCGATATTCTGGCTCGATAAAGTGGCTTCATCGACATCTACGCAGACCTCCTCTGGAGTGCGATTTCCTACCCACGACTTACCCTCGCTGAGTTGTGCAAAGGGATTGTCTTCGTCCTCTGTCTCAGTTTGAGGTAGGACGACGTTCAAGTCCTTGGGCTCCGTCCGTCCAGGCTTCCAGGTGCGCCATTCGTCTTCCCAGAGCGCCTCCACACTCTCAAACATCGTCATTACCCACTTCTCCCAGCGTGCCCCGCTCTCGACCATCATATGGCCATCTTCCTTTTCTCGTTGAATCTTAGCGCGGAGCTCTTCCCACCATCGTGCCTCGGCGACCCAATCCCCACCTTTCTCTCTAGATGACTTGCTCAAGTCGATTGGCACCTTGGGAGTTGGAGATAACCCTTTCGCAATCCGACGTCGACGTTCGTCTTCCCAAAGTTCACGGACGCTGAGGACGACAGGGTCAGGTGGCATCGGCGGTGCTGGAATTGTCAACTTGTGATGCACGTTACGCGCGGAAAGACAGTGTCGGTTGAGTATCTGATGTGCGACGACGTCGACTTCGAGGGGCATGCGGGACTGTCGGACATGGGGAGAGACCTTGAACAGGTCAGAGGCAGCCAAATTGGGGTCGTCCTCGTCCACACAGCGTCTCCAGACTTGACCGAGGTTGATCCAACCACAGCCGTATAAGCCAAAGTCGCACATGAATTGAAGGTGATAACTCAGGTGGCTCTCGTAGACACAAAACTTTGTATGCATAACTGTGCCGGATTGTAGGATGGTGACGGCGCGGTTGACAAAGGCAGGGTCTGCGACGAGAATCTTGAGAAAGGGCGTATAGGAAGCATGGAAGCCGTAAAAGTGGACGCCTTTGACGAGGATGACTGCACGGATGAAGTGAGCATTGGAAGGGTTGCGCTTGATGGAGAGAGCAATGGCGTGGTTGAGGGACACGGTCAGTTGGTTAATGTAGTGGTTGACTGTCGCAGAGATAAATTGAGAGTTGAACAAGAGAGAGAGGACTTGCCGTGATCTGGAGTCATGTTTCCAGGATACTCGACGAAGAAATATGGATAGACCTGGTGGACATGGACACAGGCCTTCTCGCCGGTAGAAGAAGCGCCATAGATACGAATGACGGGTACACGGGGTAGCGAGGCGTTGTCGAGTGGTCCAGTCGGTGCCAAAATGTGGTCGATTTGGTTGATGAGCACACTCAACGAGACGTCCGTGTTCATGATCACTAGTGGCAGTGCTCCCACGTTTCTCTTCCCATTCACCATCACTCGCGGAATGTCTGGCCCTCCCCGCGCGTCACCTTCAGCACCCCCAGCTTCTTCTGCGGACTCCCCTGCATGGACCCCGGAAGAGAAGAACCAGTGGGAGTACAGAGACTGCATCTCATGTAGAATTGTCGGCACAGGTGCACTCGGTTTGACTGGCCTATATGCGTTGGGTATGGCTCGGCCAAAAGCGCCAGGAAGCGTCTTCGGGAAGATGATGATGGCTGGCATCGGAGTCGGTGGGTCAACATCATCCCTCATTGTATTCTCGAATTTATCAGAATTACCTATCCCCTGGTCTGCTAGGATTTCTGGCAGGCAGCGTTGTCAGATGGAATATGACCCCCACAGAAATGGTGGGCACCTTTACGGACCAAGTTCGTGGTATTCCACGGCAACCGGGATCATGACCAGTCCGTGACGCCTCAGGTAGTATGTATTGCGGCTTACGTTTTATATTCTGGAACTTCGAGAATAATCACCACATCAATATTCTTGACCTGTCTTGCGGCCGTGTGAACGAGTGCTATTGGTCACCGACAATTTCTGCTCTTTCATTTTCACTTTCACGCCCTCATCCCTCACCTTCCCTTTTGGCTGGCCACTGTAGAACCCGCACATCGTTGGTTTTTATTGGCAGCAACGAATGTTCCCATCCCGAATCGCCCGCGTATGTCCCTTCTCTGGCGATGGCAATAGATCAGATTTCATCGTGATCACTCAATTCGCTACTGCCAATGAATGTGGGTCTGTCTACTCGCATTCTTATGAACAGTTAGCGATCCAAAATCATCACATGGGCCTCTTTTCCTTTCGTTCGAACCTTGGGTTGGCTGGCTTGTACCTAGTATCGATTTTGGCATGGCTTTCTTATGCACTTCTGAGCAGAGACCAGACCACTTGGCATTTTCTGGTACGACGTTATCTTAGCTCGAAGCAGTATCTAAAAGATAGTAGCTGAAGCTAGGCGTATGGTTGCAGAACGAACATAAGTTGTGATAGTGCCATCCCTGAGCTGAGAACCCCCTTCGGTGCAAGCGGAAGGTGGCGATTAACACGGGCGCTGAGTCCGTTGCAAGCGACTGCTCAGCGAGACTGTCTCGATTACCGGGGGGTGCCCGACGATCAAGCCAAACCACACAACTTGAGTTTGACATGGTATCGTCCGAGGGGAGGAAATGCCAAGTGGATATACGCGAATGGTTGCAAGGAAATATGAAATGGGAGCGAGATGGATAAAGTCAGACATACCACTGCTTGCTTCCCCAATTTCTCAATCACACCTTGGGACTCGTCTGCGGCCTCAATCTTGCAAAAGTTCTTGCGACACTACGAGCGTTGAAACGTACCACCACGCCCGCACCGAATATACTCAGTGTCCAGGTATTTGAATTAACGATCGGTGTTATGTGAGGTTCTGTCGACATGCGCGATCCATGGAGAGAATGTCCCAAATCCTGGGGTGAATGGTGCACATCCATGTGCTGTGCTACCCAAGGTTTTTCCCAGTAAGACTGAACCGCTATTCAGGAAAGGCGAATGCAATCAGAAGCACACCAGCAGCATGCTGTGACGCGATGTAAAGTTGTAGACAATAATTGGAGCTCTGGCAAACGTGCATGGTCTTTCCATCAAGGCATCCTGACATAGACTCGTCTGATAAGGTTCTGGAAGCGAATGCAGTAAGTGATTGCGAGGACAAATCTTGAACAAAGATATGCCAGTCGAGGGCCGCTGTTAGTGAGGGTGCGAACAAGAATAGCGCTAAATCATGGGGCGCTTTGATATAGTGGAGTGTATTCGTAACGCACACCTTAACATTGCTCTTCTCAGCGCTTTCGAACTAGGAAGATGTCGCAGACCAACACCGGTGGGTAGGGTTTCTGAGCATGGATTGGGCTGTGCTGACGACTCTGGAAGACGAGGGAAAGCTCCTTGACACGGGTAGTTATGAGGCGATTTGGGCAGTCGCATTCTCGCCAGGCAGAATGGGTTCTTTCGGCGGAGGCTTGGCAGCGGATGTTTTCAGCGGAAGCAAGCAAGAGTGTCACCAGCTTCGGTTTCCAGACTGGCACCCGACACCTTCAGTGGCGTTACCGGTGGTGTTTGCCATCTCCATATCAAAGGATGGCCGATGGATCGTTTTCGGGACGGGGAGGGGAGCGAGTGTCTGGGACCCGTCGTGGCTGCAACGAAAGGTGTGTGACGTCGAGGACGGAAATTGGGTGTCCGCAGTGGACGTGTCACCAGACTCGAGTCGGTTCGCGGCTGGGAGTTACCGCGAGATGAACTTGCGGGACATTTTCACGGGGCGGAGACTGCTTGGTCCAATCAAATTCAACCGACAGGTCAACGGTGTGCAATTTTCTCCAGACGGCGAGCGAATCGCCACCTCTGAAGAGGGTGGCCCGATCACAATCGTTGACAGTCACTCTGGTGACAAGCTAGTCACCATCAATGCTAAGACAAGGAGTCGAGCCCCAGTTACTCCACTGGCATGGGCAAGCAACGCAACGCAACTATTTGCCACATGTGATGATAAGAAAGTCAAGTCATTTGACACCTTGACAGGGTCATTGCTTGCAGAATCACAGGTCATTGACGAAGGCAATCCTGAGTCAATTATCCTAGCTGCTAGTGGTCAGTTCATCGTCACCAATGCATCTAGATCAATTTTGTTCTTTGATCCATCCACCCTTGTCCAAATTGGTCCCGTTCTCAGGGGGGCTGAGGGCATAGAATCAATTTCTCTCTCCTCGTATTCTGATGGCACCCCCTGGTATCTTGCTGCTGGACGACGCGACGGCAAAATTGCTATTCATGACCTTTGTGCTATCCTTCCCAAAATTCTTGGCACAGTAAGTATTTGTCCAGTACGTATGTCATGCTCGGCTCACTTTTCATCAGACTGTGGAGGAGCCAATTGAACAAGCTGGTCAGCTTAATATGACTTCGGATGGTGATAGAGGTAGTAAAGCTCTTGGCTCCCACGTGGCACGTGTTCGATTGTCCAGTATGTCACACTCAACTCATTTTTCATCAGACCGTCGAGGAGCCAGTTGAACAAACTGGCCATCCAGTTGTGACCTCGGATGCTGATGAAAACAAATCTCTTGACTCCTACGTGGTACGTGCCCGACATGCTACTGTCTCCCTGCGGTGCGACTGACATTTTCATCATGTACACTTACGCCAGCCTTCCATTCCCCACGATCATGACACCGGAACGAAGGACCAGGACAAAGACCTTGGCCTTCTGGAAGTACGATCTCATTAATGTATTTTTCAATGAGCTTTACAACACTCTGTAGGTCGAGATACCAATGACAGCCCCTGCCCCTGCTGCAGCTTTCGATTTTGGCCAAGTTTGTGATTCCTTCGTTCTTCCTTACTTTCGCGTTGACAGCGCCGCAGCCTCCGTCCCCAGTACCTTCCTTTCACCCTCAAATAGATGAAATACTATTCCCAGAGGTCCTACCCACAGTATCTCCACCATCATCTACTGTACCACCCGTCACTTCACCTCCAGAGATACATCCCGACGAATGTCCTGACATTGCTGACTCGTCGAAGGGCCCGTCAACGTTCAGAAACTGGATGAAGAGGTTGAGACGGGCGAGGGACCGAGCTGGTTCACGTCCGGCAATATCTAGTTCAACCATTGACCCTGTGGTCTTGTCGTTGTCATGGCGCAATACGCGTTCCACGATGGCTACTTCGCGCAGTCCAGTGGGTGATATCTTTTTTGACTAACCAATGTATAGCATATCTTACAATGTTCGCGTCATTTTCCAAGATCGCACTTGACTCTCTTTGTATGCTGCATAGAACAGATACCGAATCGAAGAACCGTAAGAGTTTCTCTTGAATGCGATTGGCCAGCTGACCTAGCGCCGCCGTCCGCAGGCTCGAAGTTTACGGAATTGGAGTCCTTAGCATATGCCAGTGAATGCGGCAGCTGCACTGACCAATGATAGCAGCACTCAGTTCCTCCGTACCATTGGACTGGGAGCGGCCACTAGATGAACCACGATCGAGCGGTCCCAACTACGTGACTACTAAATATATGACACCTCGAGATCGGGAATCTCGTGTATGTCCGTTCCCTTTCTATGTGTGGGTTACGTTGTAGGCTGAAGTTGCACTAGCCGTGGACAGAAATAGTGAATGATCCACGTGCACCTACACATGACAATATCCGGGACGTGATGGGACTAAGCCAAGGATCTCCCGTACGTCCGTCTTGGCAATCGAGGGTCACGTCTTGACCGCTAGATTTTGTTAGCCACAACCTCCAAAGGGAGCTCGGGTTCCTGCGATAGTGAGCATCCATTTATTCCACTTGTTCCAAAACATTGAAAACGCCTGATCAGAACCAGTTAGCTCAAGAGAGGCTGATTGTCGCGTTACCCCGATGGTTGATTTGTTTCCGTTCATGCAGCGTAGACGTGACGGATTGATTCAGTCGTCCAGCAGTTGGTCAGACAAGTGAAATTCGATGTCAATTTATGAATATATTTATCATCTATTGGACCAACATCCAACGTTATTTCGTCTGTCAGAATATGCGATTCAGAGACTAACAAAGTCTCAAGGCTAGGGTGCGCGTATACGAGCTGCAACGCTCAGGGTCTTTCCCAGTGGCAAAGGCCGTCTGAAACGCACGGCAGACTGATGGCACGATCAAGTTGCGAATGGGGCTGTAGTGACGGAGGACGAATCCCGGTCAATAGTATGCGAGCCTTTAGAAGGTCCGCTGTTAGTGAGGACCCGAGCAGCAGTAGCGCCCATGCACTAAGCGTCCTTATGACGTGGACAGATGGTGGGTGCGCTGTGCACCTTAACATCACGCTTTCAAACAGAGGATGTCGCAGACCAAGACTGGTGAGTAGCCATGCAGAGATAATGGATTGGACCACGCTGACAGCTTCGCAAGATGAGGAAATACTCTTCGACATGGGCAATTATGAAGAGATTTGGGCAGTTGCGTTCTCGCCGGACGGAAAGCAAGTCTGGAGTGGAAGCAATGGTGGGATTCGACGGTTTCGGCTTGCAGACCAGCTGGAAACCGCAAAGGAGACGGGAATTCAAGTGAGAGCCATCGCCGTATCGAAGGACGGGAAGTGGGTCATATGCGGGACGGCTGAGGGAGCGAGTGTATGGGACTCAGAGCTGATGAAAAAGGTGTGTCAAGTCGAGGATGGAAAGGCGGTGAGAACGGTGGACGTGTCACCGGACTCGACACGATTCGCGACTGGCAGCGGAGAAGTCGGCGTGTGGGACATTTCAACGGGCAAGCAGTTGGTGGGTCCAGTCGAGTTCAACGTCAACGGGATCCGATTTTCTCCCGGTGGCGAGCGAATGGCCATCTCTGAACATCATGGCCCAATCACTATCATCGACAGCCACTCTGGTCACAAACTCGTCACTATCGACACCCAAACAAAAGACCTGGCACCTATCACTCCCCTGGCTTGGTCAAGCGATGCACAGCAACTATGTGCTGTGTGCAATGACAACAAGGTCAAGTTATTTGACACTTCGACAGGGTCGTTGCTCGCCGAGTCGCAAGTCATTGACAAAGGCAATCCCGAGTCAATTCTCCTAGCCGATCATCCGAGTCGATTCGTCGTCGTCGACGCGGAATACTCAATTTTGTTCTTGGATTCGTCTTCTCTCATCCAAATCCAACCTACTATTGAAGAGGTCACTGGAATAGATTCGATTTCTCTCTCCTCGGATAGTATCCATCTTGCTACCGGACGACGTGATGGCAAAATTGCTATTCATGACCTTCGTACCGTCCTCCCCGATGTCCTTGGTACAGTACTTATCCGTCTGATATGTTATATTCTCCAGCTGATGCCTTTTCGTCAGACACCTATTGAGGAGGCAGAACAAGCCATTCGGAATACAACGTCAGATAACAGGGAAGATCCTACTCTTAACACTCATGCGGTACGTTTTCATTTCTCTTTTGTCTCTGCAACGCATCTGACATTTTCATTGCGTGCTTACGCTAGCCCTCCATTCGGCATGACCATGACGCAGGAACAACGGACCGAGACAAAGGCATCGACCTTCTGGAAGTAAGACCTCATTCATGTACTTCTCAATGAGTTTTACGACGCTGTATAGGTTGAGATACCAACGGAGGCTCCTGCCGCAGCCGCAGCCTTCGATTTTGACCAGGTTTGTGATTCTTTCATTTTGCCTTATTTGTGTTGACAGTGTCGCAGCCTCCGTCCCCAGTACCCTCCTTTCACCTTCAAGTAGATAAGATATCGTCAATAGAGGTGCCACCTACAACATCTCCGCCATCCTCCACCGTGCCGCCGGTCATTTCACCTCCAGAGACACATCCTGACGAATGTCCTGACACCGCTGACTCGTCCAAGGGCCTTTCAGTCCTCAGAAACTGGATGAAAAGGTTTAGGAGGACGAAGGACCGAGTTAGTTCACGCCCGACGAAATCTAGTTCAGTCATTGACCCCGCGGTCTCGTCACGGCGCAATAAGCCCTCCACGATCGCAACTTTGCGCAGTCCAGTAAGCGACATTTTTTCTGACCAGTCGGTGTACGTCGTATCTCACAATATCCTTAGCAAATGCCAGTGCATGTGGCGGCTGCACTGTCCGACGACCAAGGGGCACCCAGTTCCTCCGTGCCATTAGACTGGGGACGGCCTCTAGACGAATCGCGATCGAGTGGTCCTAACTACGTGACTACTAAATATATGACACCTCGAAATCGAGAATCTCGTGTATGTCCGTTCCCTTTCAATGTAGAAGCTACGGTGTGAGCTGATGTTGGATCAGCCGTGGACAGAAATAGTGAATGATCCGCGTGCACCTACACACGACAATATCCGAGATGTGATAGAACCAAACCAAGCACTTCCCGTACGTGTCCCTTTTGGTAATCGAGGGTCACGTCTTGACCGATCCATTAGACGCAACCTTCGAGGGGAGGCCGGGCCCCTGAGGGAGTGAGTATCCTTTTGTCTCATCAGTTTCGAAACGCTGATTGCAACCAGTTCATCCAGGGGAGAATCGTTATTGCGCTACCCTCATGGCTGATTTGTTTCCGTCTGTGCAGCGTAGACATGACAGATTGATTCAGTCACGAGACGGTTGGCCATCACGAATAGAATTGCGCATGGATTGGAAGCATGAAAGCCGTGAACGTCTTCGACGGGGATGATTGCGCGAATGAGCTTGGAATTGGGAATGGACAAGTGACACTACGCAGGACGTTCTTTGTTTCCTCATCCTTCCCTCTCTCTCATCTTGCACCTTCCTAATCCATGTCCTTTACACCACACAAAATCGGAACCTTGATGGTCGTTGTCATACTCAAGGTGGCACGGAACGTTGTTTATGTCCAGTAGCTTGCATTCTGACAGCCCATACAGAAAACGTTCCAAATAGAAGACGTTGAGAGACAGGCCCCATACTACTACCCTATGACACTCAACGAAGAGGAGTGACGCACTAAAGTGATCAAGCGCGGCGGTCAGCACCTGGTGTGAGATGAAGAAATCTGGTTCACTGTATTCGAGGATGCAAAGCTAGGCTTTGTTTAGTCCACGCCGGGAAACGGGACCTCACTACTTCAAAAAAAGGGTTCTAATGGTGGAAATGTTACATAAAGTTCATAGATCGAATATGTGTATGTTCAGAGAACCTGCTAAATTTCACAAGCCACCATTATTGAGGAGCCCCCGTCATAGAAAAGTGTTTGGGAAGTCGCATTCTGGCTGAATGGAAAACAAACTTGGAGCGGAATCGATGTTGGGATTTGACGACTACAGCTTGCAGATATGCTAAGAACTGCAAAGCGGACATGAACGAAGGTGGATGGACCTGACCCATTTGCCTGCCCGCCTCCGTGTTTCTGCCGCTGACTGCATCACTTCCTAAACTGCATCACTGTTGGGCAACCGGATCGACCACCTCTCCCCCACACGGCCGGAAGCAAAACAGCCATCCAGGTACCGAGAATGCAAATCTTATCATGATTCTATCTCGACGTGCTGGGGTCTGTTGTCACTGTCCTCAGTCCATCCAAACAAGTTAGCGGGGGCAGCGCTTACTACTGTCTCAAGAACCGTCGGTACCCCAATATGTGAAGCTTCACGTGGTCTCGGATTATTGACTATTTCTGTCCATGACTAAGGGGACGTCAACTTCTTGCGACATGACTCAGCAGGAACATACAGGAGTTGCTTGAGTTCGAGGCGTCAGATATTTGGTAGTAACATAGCGAGTGTCAATCGACCGTAGCCGTTCAACGAATTGGACTGGGTCAAGAAGAATGGGCTCTTGTGGCTGTCCCTGAGCCAGCGTGGAGGAACTGGCTGGTTCTTGATCACTAGGGAGGGGATACGCTTGCATTTGCTAAAAACATGATGAGATATACTGCACGCTGCGCCAGAGACTAGTCAAGAAAGTTGTTGCTTACCGGATTGCGTGCAGTGGCGATCGTGGAACGCTTCTTGCGCAGTCGTGACGATGATGAGACTGCACGTTCGGCTGAATCAGAGCCTGCTGGACGTGAGCGAGCTCGGACCTTCACTCGCTTAAACCTCTTCACCCAGTTTCCGAGTGTCGATGGACCTCTGGACGAGTCAGCAATGTCTTGACACTCGTCTGGACGCGTCTCTGGAGAGGAAGTGACTGGTGGAGGCACAACAGTAGATGAAGGTGGAGATATTATGTGTGGCACCTCTGACGACGGTGCTTCATCAATCCGAGGGTGAACAGAGGGTGTAGGAGACGGAGGCTGCGGCATTGTCAACATAGGAACGAGAGCGGGAGGAATGACACACCTGATCAAAATTGAAGGCTGGGGAGGCGGGAGGGGCCACCGATTCTGGTATCTCCACCTATAGGGTATCGTGAAACCTTATTCAGAAGTAGATAGATGAAACCGCACCTCCAGAAGGTCGTTGTCGTAGTCTCGGTCCTCAGTTCGAGCGTCGTGGTGGGTGGACGACTGATGTAACCGTGGCACGCAAATGTCAGACGCGTTGTAGAGACAAGAGTAACAAAAACATACTGTATGAGTGTCAAAAACCTCATTTTCGTCGCCATCTGACGCTGTATTCTGAATGACTTGTTCTGACTCCTCAATAGTAGATGTCTGGCGAAAAGTAAGTTATAGTAGGCCGGAGAATATGGCACATGAGACAGATAGGTACTGCACCAAAGATGTCCGGGAAGATGGTACGAAGGTTGTGAATAGTAATTTTGCCATCACGTCGTCCGGTAGCAAGATGGGTGCTATCTGAGGAGAGAGAAATTGAATGTATTCTAATGACTTCCTCGAGAGCGGGACGAATTTGAGCGAGAGAAGACGAATCCAAGAACAAAACCGATTTTTCCGCGTTGATGACGATGAACCGACTCGGATGATCAGCTAGGAGAATTGACTCGGGATTGCCTTCGTCAATGACCTGCGACTCAGCGAGCAATGACCCCGTCGAGGCGTCGAACGACCTGACTCTGTGGTCGTTGCACACAGCAAACAGTTTCTGTGCATCGCTCGACCATGCTAGAGGAGTGATGGGTGCTAGGTTCTTTGCTTGAGTGTCGATAGTGACGAGTTTGTGACCAGAGTGGCTGTCGATGATGGCGATCGGGCCGCCCGCTTCGGAAGCGGCAATTCGCTCCCCGTCTGACGAGAATTTAACACCGGTAACCCAGTCGTTCATCGTCACTGGACCCATCAGTTGCTCGCCCGTTGAGATGTCCCACACCTCAACTTTAAATTCCCTGGTGCCAGTCGCGAATCGTGTCGAGTCTGGTGACACGTCCACTGCATTTACCCGGTATGCATCCTCGACTTTGCACACCGTAACTTTTTTCGTCAGTTCCGAGCCCCAGACACGCGCTCTGTCAGTCGTCCCACATATGACCCACTTCCCATCTTTCGATATGGCGATGGCTCTCACTTCAATTCCCGTCTGCCTTGCGGTTTCTAGCTGGTCGGCGAGCCGAAACCGTCGAATCCCACCATTGCTTCCACTCCAGACTTGCTTTCCGTCCGGCGAGAATGCGACTGCAAACACCCCGTCAGAATCGCCTGTGTCCAAGAGTATTTTCTCATCTTGTAGTATCGTCAGCATGGTCTAATCCATCGTCTCTGCATGGTTACCCACCAGTCTCGGTCTGTGACATCTTGGTTCGAAAGCGTTACGCTTGAAAGAGAGATGCTGTGGTCACGGCGCGCACGCCGCACAACAAATATGTTTCGTTTCATAAGGGCACGTGGTGCTCTGGCGTTATTCTGGCTCGGCACCTCACTAACAGCGGCCCTCCACTGGCAAAGACTTGCATAAGTATCTTTTGTCTAGAGTTCGTCGTTGCCATCTTTCTCTTCCATCTTCGCTAAATGGGTGTGTCGTTACTACAGACAGTACCTCTTAATGGAACGATGGGAACCCTACTGAGCCATTGGCAGTACGTGATAGGGGGTGAAGCTGGACAATGATTACAGGAAGCGGAATTATCAATTCCATCTGGCTGTCCCTGATTGCTGGCAGGACGCTATGATGGCTCTCAGATGTAACGGACGCTGAGGTCTGGATATGTATGTGGTTCCACGACCCTTACCTCGCTTACTCATATAATGCTACATCCGCCTTTTACAGACCGCGACTTGCTGCTTATCGCTTGTTTGAAGATAATTGATGATTGACCTCGATGTTGACCTCACCAGGTCTCTCTGTTCGTACAGGGATCCTTGTGTCTCAGAAGAATAGATCAGCACTAGGTTGCGCATTGTTCCTTTCATTATTTTCACACCGGAGAACAATGATGTGGCCTGGGGGTTTCCATGTTCGAAATTGGTGGTCTAGCTCAGAGTTCGAAACAAAGCAAGTGCAGGCTTGCCGGTGGGTTGTCCATGCAGAAATGTGGTGAGTCGTTCGACTTGTAATGAACAATACTTTAAGGTCACTTAAAACTGGATGGACGATCAGACTTTCCTTCCATCATTCGCTATTGGGGAGAGAGAAAAGAATGCAGTATTTCAACGTCGAAGACCTACGCCGGCTCCCTCTGACTGTCCTTCGGGCCTTCGCCGCGGTATGAATTATGGTATTTATAGATGCTTCGCAGGGTAGACTGACTACAATATTTTGCAGATAGCAGGTGTTTCTACTGACGGCGAGTCTGAAAAAGTCATAGACAGATTGACAGAGAGATATCCCGACGGGGTACCAATTTCCGAGTACGTACATGCTCCTCGCATGATCTGAGTCATCTTGAATAATGCTCATTGAATTTGACCATAGGATTCGTGACGAAAGCAATGAAAACCTTTGGCTTCTCGATCGGGCTCAGCTTGTCAGTCGAGCTCAGCTTCATGCCCTCGCCATTGCTGCTATGATGGTATAAATTCTGGTACCACGTCATCGACGCTTCACTGAACCTCGATCCGACACTGATTTTCAGATGAGAGACGTCCCTGTGACTGCAAAACCTGAATGAAATCATCGACGGAACACAAGTATGTACCCCTTAGCCCATGATCGTCATGGATTGCACTCACCGAATCCCCAGCAAATGATTATTGTCAGTGCCCACGTGAAGCATCGATGACTACCATAACCCATGTCTCGGCAGACTCGGCCAGTCACCGGAGAAGGGAATTTGTTCTGCGATTGAATGAGTTTGAAGAGGTTATTAGAGAAGAATGACCAAAGGAACCCCACTGCCAGTGGTTTGTCTCCTGAGAGTCCCCTCCTAAGATCATTATGAATTGTACACGACATATTCTGTGTAGATTGCGAAGACTACGATCGTGTTGGATCTGACTACCCACTTCCTATTTATCTTGCACTCATGATACCACTAGTCTACCCATATTACGCATGTACAGTATGAGTGTCGTGAACTCCAACGAGTCCAAACAGGTCTCCTATATCGTTCAAGCGACGTTCCCCTGCAGTAGCCATCCCCATAGACAATCACAAGCACAAACACGGACTCGGCCTTGATCTAGAATGCGGACCTGACAGTGAGTCGGTGCTCCCTGCTCCACGCTGTTAAAAAATCAGGAGCCAGCGGAATACTAGTCAATGAATCAATGAATCATGTCTTATGCTGGAACATCTGCGCTATATCCCGTGGGGGTCCTCCTCGTGCTCTGAGCTTTGTACCTCCCTGCAGCGCATGAGTCGATTCTATATGCCCACCCACCTCCGTATTTCCGACATTGCCTGTAGCAGCTTTCCGGACGGATATAGGCTGCACCACTGTTAGGCAAGAGAACCGATCGCCCCATTTACGCCGCACGGGCGGAAGAAAAACAGCCATCCAGGCAGCGAGAACGCAATCCTCATCATGATTCTGTCTGGACGGACCGGTGTCTGATTCCGTGTAATACACCGTTCTCAGTCCTTCGAAACAGGCTGATCGCGATGTCGCTTACCGTCTCGAGAACCCCCGGTACCTCACCAGGCAAAGCTTCATGCGGTCTTGGGTCGTTCACGAGTTCTGCCCATGGCTGGCGGAAATGTAGCCTCTTATGATGTGACCGTCGAGTGAAAAAGAAGATACGTACAGGAAATGCTCGATCTTGAGGTGTCAAGTGTTTAGTAGTAGCATAGCGAGTATCAATCGACCGTAGTCGCTGAACGAATTGGAGTGGGTCGGGGAAAGGGGACTCCTGTGGCCGTCTCTGATCCAGCGGGATAGAACCAGATGGCTCCCGGTCGCTGGATGATGGGGCATATGCTAGGATTTGCTAAGGATATGATGAGATATGCCGCACACGGAGGAAAGATACGTCACGTACCGGATTGCGGTGGGGAGCAATCACTGACATGAGACGCTTGTTGCGCGGTCGTGAGCTGGCTCGGTCCTTCGCTCTCCATCTAATCATCTTTAGCCACCTTCGGAGGGCTGACGGGCCATCGGACGAGTCTGCAATGCAAGGACGTTGGTCTGGACTCTGGGGGTGTCCTTGGAGACAAAAGCTCCTCTTGTGTTGGTGCCGATGGAGACAAGTTTGTCACCAGAGCGACTGTCGACGATGGTGATCGGGCTACGAAATTCGGAGACGGCGATTCGTTCCCCGTCACTCTTCGATTTCAATGACACCTTTTCCCGCAACTCCGAGTCCCAGACACTCGCTCCTCCGGTCATCCCACACACGACCCATCGACCATCCTTCGATATAGCGATGGCAGTCACCACCATTTCTGTCTGCTTTGCGGTTTCCAACTGGTCTGCACGCCGAAACCGTCGAATCCCATCCTCGTACCCACCCCAAACATGTTTTCCGTCCGGCGGGAATGCTATCGTGTAAACCATTTCCGAATTGCCCCTGTTGAGAGACA
>JBBPUM010000240.1:0-21700 GCA_038094695.1 Chiua aff. virens
ATATCTCGTGATTATAGGAAAAACTCACAAACATCTTGTCCAGACCTTATCCTTGCTATTTTGCCCTGGCTTTTAGTTCGTCACGCACGGGATGATACATTGACTATGCTTCACCTGCCGTATGCTTAGAAATACACGAATACCTGTCGGAAATAGGGTGGTTCAGTATTGAAATCCGGGGTCGATTTGGGATGGATTTGAGATGAATTTGGGAATGGATTTGAGAGACCCAAAACCAATATGAAGTATTCAAGAAACTGATGATTTCGATCAGAAACGCCTGCATACCTTGACGTGTGTGACCGCATGTCTGGAAGCTGGTTCGAGGTGTCCTTCAAGCCGACCTGGCACGTTCAATGGTGTGTGAATCGGTGATCCCATCCCGCGCGACTTTAAAACAGTCGTTTCGGACGTGGAGGGAAAGTGAACTGCAAACTCGGCAGTGTCGGCACCAACCCGGACATCGGGATCTCCCGAGCCAGAGCCAATCAGAAGCCTAAGAGTACTTCACTCTGAATCTTTTGGTCTCAAGCAAATACCTTCCTTTCATTTGAAGCGTGCACTGTCCTAGCTACAATCCGCCGCCCTTGGTTTCTTCGACACTGCAAGTCTACGCCTACCTCACCACATCGAAGCTAGACCTTTCGAATGCATACGTTACGGTCACTTCGCTGAATTCGGAAGCAAAGCCAGGTGACACTTGGTTGTCCAGGTCTCGTTGACTGATCATTGACCGTGCTCCCAAATACTATCTGGATGTATACAACAAATAGCGTGCACTTGGGCTCAACCTCCATATGTGCCGTTTTTTTACAAGACTCAGAAGACACTTTCGAGTGTTGGAGCCGATTGGCACGCCAGTGGGTTTTCATTGCACATGACGCTATGCTCTGTTCATGGTCTCTCAGGAACCACATCTTTGGCGCACGCTCCCCGCGAGAGTGGCGCATGCGATAGGAGGGTGAGTGGAGTACGATATCCTGAGAGGCTTGCCCCTCACTTGCATCAATAGTCAGCCTAGAGTGCACACCACTCGGCATGGTGCATTCTGGACGATCGAGTTCACCCGCAACGTTCAAGTTCGAGTCACTGCTCTGTTCGGCCGCACGCTGTACAATCACATCCACCTGGTTATGCGAACGCGAAACTCCTAGGATCATATCGTAGGCGTGTGTCTGCAACGTGTCTGTCGTTAATGACTTCGGCATTGGGTGGATACTCAGGGAGTCCGTGTGGCTCTACACGAAACCGCGCTGCTCAAACACTACTGTTCGAAAGAGGTCAGCGCTGTGGATCGTGTGTCGTAACGCGCACACTATATGTTACGAGCCGGGCAACTTCGATCTTGCGATTCTGCGCGTATGACGAGCGTGCACAGACATCACAGCCGTCGACGCCCAGCCTGTTCGCACCTGGGAACTGGCACTTGCTTGTACTGAAAGTGAAGGGGCTGCTGCATCTCTCAGAAAATGCGCGCAGTTATCCTTCGCTGCGACGTAGTTCAGACCGTGTGTCGCCAGCAGCATTCAGTTACGGGGCGATAAGTCGATCCAGGGTAGTGCTGTAGTTCTTGCATCAAGCGCGAGTACAGTACGGTTAGCATCACCGTGGACAGTGGATGTCTACTAAGCAGGGCTAGCGCTGGCTACCCTCATACTGGGCACTTGTATCGGGCTCATTTGTTGATGCCATTTGTCGCTTCTCCTGCCTTGTTCCTTCTGTAGTACCATGTCATACAGTGTCCACAGCTTATGTGACATTGCTCCCAGACCGTGCCCTTCAATTCATGTCGGGCGTTGCTCTTGAGTAGTTGAACTTGCGTTTCACATAACTCAGTTTCAGGCAACCCCGCCAACGCAGAAGAGAATCCTCAGTGACGCCCCAAACGTTTGTCATGGAGTCAAAACGCCATGCGAAGTTCAATCGTTTTATGTCTACTACCACGTACATACAGGACGTCCCGTGCCTTGTATCCAGCTGCTCCACGCTCTCACGTATCCACTACTTCAACAGTTTCGAACGTCCCCTGTGCGGAGGATGAATACATGAATCAGGTTGAGCATGCGAAGCACAAAACGCCGGTGACCAGTGACCCACAAGCATATATCTCGATGACAGCAAACGAATACCTCGGAGTACTTTCTGACCGATCGACAGTGGTTTGTAACCCAAGATGGGTCGCCACGTGCAAGGAGTACAAGCGGCTCAGATCGACATGCAACTCTCGAGTCGACCTCATCCTCGAAAGAGATGTGCCCCTTGTCGGATGACGACGAGCGGGATACGGGACATGTTTCCTACGTAACATCAGCATAACAGCCAGCGTCAGAAGCATCGGAGTAAACGTTACTTTGCAAATAGTGGTTTCCCTCCACTAGTCGACGAATGCGAGCTATTCTCTGTTTCGTGATCCACGAGCAATGTCCGAGGTAACCCGTATAACAAGGATGCGTCACTTGCAGTGAGTGGCTTGGCTGTATTGATGAGTAGTGCCCGCAAGTTCCACGACGACGTGGGTGAGGTCAAGGTTATGAGCAGTCCGATCGAACATATTAATCACCTAGTAGATAAGACATCATATAGGCTCACCCCTCCCTGCATCATCTGCTTTGACCTATCACCTTCCTTACCCCATCACCCGTGGTCCACGGCCTCGTCGAGAATTCATCCAAGACGGCTCAAGTTCAAGGTAAGCGACAAGAATCTGCGCGAACTCGGGGTAAGCAATGTACCTGCCGTTGTGAGCAATAAAGCAACCCATAAGTCCCACGTTGAAAAGGTCTCACCGATCGCTCTCATTCCCACCAACGCCAAAAACATCACTCAAACCATCTCCGCATTCTCGGGATTGGTATTAGCTTTGTCCACGTTGTCCACGAGACCGTTAACAAGGTTCGCCAGACTTCGGAAGGGCGATTTACTTGCGTTGTTGGTGTCGCTCTTGTTGGGAGTGATGGTTGCACCGGGAAGAGATACCCCTCTCGGCCCGCCCAGGAGGTTTGCCAAAATGCAGTAGCCATTTCTGCGCCGGCTTACGAGTCTGAAGTCCCTACTCATCCCGCTGCTCTATAAAAATATCGATGCCTTGTCAAGAGGTCTGCATTGTTCTTGCCCTTTGGCACGGGCAATTGGGGAAGGAAACATGTCGGATGGGAGAGAGGAACGTACAAAGGTGCTGATAGAATGTATCTACTCAGGTCTGAGTGACGTTCGGTTTTGGGGTGTTCGGATGAGAGAGGGAGGGTGATTGGGTCATATGCGGAGCGAGGTGGTGTAACGATTGATCGTTGGCCAGTGTCGAGGCAGTTAAATACGAGTGTTGCGTACCTGCATGTTACATGATTGCCGCCTCAATGGTACCAGTGTGTGTCATGGGCACCTGTTGACGCGTAGCGGCACGAGAACATTTGAGGCGTCGCGACGATACGGTCATCTGGGGTGCAGTCGGAGTTCGTTTGAGCTACTCGAAGTGTTGCGTCGAATGCTGGTAGAAGGTTGCCGGGGGAACGACCAAAGGTGGAAATGGGAATGTGCGACGCGACTCACACGAGGGAAGAGTGTCTATGCCACGTGAGATCGAGGTGGCACCAAAAATAGAAGCCTATCAGCGCTTACTGGCAGCTGGCTGTTGCTCGGTTCCCATTGACCTTCTCTGCCACCCTCTCACTATCGCGAATACCAGGAATACAGTCAGTTTACAGATGGATCCGACTACGTGCGCATATCCCTTACCTGGGTGTTTTTGACCTGGTCCGCTAATTGTACTGCTAGGGCAAAGACGTTTACCATCTCCGGTGAGGCCGCACCAGTAGGAGCCTTTTTGATATCCATTTACTCCCCCTCAGGTATCGAACTTCGTACTGGAGAAAAGCCTAGATCTTTAGCGGAAAAACAATACTACATCAAGATCTCCTTGGGCAATATATCGAAATCGACCAAGATAACGAAACATGGAAAGGATGGTATCAAATGGGATGAGAAATTGTTTCTGTGAGTGGGCATCTTTTACAGCATAGTGTAGAGAACTGAATAATGTCAGTGATGGAAACGATAAGGATGACTTCCACGCGGAGGTTTACCAGAGGCACCGCTTACCACGCAAACGGGACGAACTGGTTGCAAGTGTCTCGTCGACAATCGGAGACGTGATGAAGAAGGTGAACAACGATGGTACGCAAAACACTTGCGACACGTCCTACTGAGATAAACTTATTTTCAGTGTTGGAACTACCTCTCCGCAAAGATCCCTCCATGGCGGCTAATTCTGCGGGTGCAAAATTCACACTCAAATTTACGATCACGGCAGCTGCATGTCAAGGCTTTGACGCTCAGGATCGTCAGGTTGACCATGACGTTGGAAAGGCACTCCATACAGTTGACGCGATGCGTCCAACGCCCGTAGTTGATCAAGCAACATCGGCGGTCAACACAATCTCACAGGTTGTGGGAAACGCACAAACATTCGAGAACACGTGGAACGTTTTACTGGAGAGAATCGAGCTCTTTAACAAAATCGTTGGCAGTATTGCTCAAGTATGGATTTGTCGTTCGGTGTCAATGCGTGCTCACGATCTGATTGATACGTAGATTCACCCTTACGTGTCGCTGGCTTGGTCCGTTGTGTCGTCCGTCAATCAGGTTTGATCTGTCCAGTATGAAGCCCTACGCTGTCGCTGACTACTACGATATTCAATACAGGTTCTCGTAAACCAGAAGAATCGTGACGATTGCGTCATCCGATTGGCAGGTACCATGAAAGATGTCCTTGCGTTCGTACACGACGCCAATGCATTGAAGACGATCAAAGAACACGTCGAACCCCTTAAACTCCTGATTCAACAAGTGATAGAGTGCGCTGAGTTCATTCGTAACTATGCTGATAGGAGCTTCAGTAAGGGTTTACCAACTCGTGCTGTCCCTCTTGCTCACCTCCGACGCAGGGACTCGGCTCGTGACATCCACGTTCTCGGACGTCGAAACAAGGATCACGGATTACCAGGGCAAGCTGTACGAACTCAGAGATGCGTTCTTGCGGGGGACGACACTGCAGACCAGAATCATCGTTGGTCGCTTGCAGGACGTGATTGAAGACACAGGTAGGCTCGACTGTTTCGGATCCTAGTCAGACGCTCATAAATATGAAACGCAGCGGAGAAAAGCGCCTTGAGAGACTTGCCATATGCGGGCGGTGCAAGGCATGACCAGACGAAGGGTTGCCTGCCTGGGACTCGAGAAGCAATACTACACGAAATTTTTGAGGTCCTCAATAATACCGCAAAGGATGCACCGCGAGTCTATCTTCTCACTGGTGTTGCGGGATCGGGCAAGTCTGCAGTGGCTCATTCAGTCGCACGTTGGTATGACGAACAGGGCAAGCTAGGGTCGTCATACTGCTTCGCAAGAGCAGACGTCGAGACCCGGAACCCAAGCAATCTCTTTAGCACTATTGCACGAAATCTCGCCGACCACGATCGTCAGTACAAATCTGCTCTATACAAGGTCATCGAAGGAAATCAATCACTATGCACATCGAGGGTGCCCATGGAGCAACTGGAGCGACTGATCATCGAGCCTAGCAAGGATGTTCGCCCTCTCGGACCCTTAGTGATCGTGATCGATGCCCTTGATGAGTGTGGCGACGAGGCTAGTCGTCAGCGCCTGCTACCTGCTCTTTCTCGACTGATCACAGATACCTTAATGCTGACCAACCTTCGGTTCCTGATCACCACCCGCCCGGAAAGCGACATCCTCGACGAACTACCGTCAGACCCGCGTCTGGTTCGTAAGGCGATGGGAGAAATTTCGGAACAAAGTGTCGACGAAGACATCGAGAGGTTCATCCACTATTCCCTCGATAAGTATTCATCAGAGCTCCTGTCAGCCGACCAAAGCTGGTGTCAATTATTAGTCGAGCGTTCACAACACCTCTTCCAGTGGGCTGCCACAGCGTGCAACTTTATCAAAGGGATGGGTTCGAAGGGACTTGGGCGACCGGATCGACTTCGAGTACTCCTAGAGGACGGCAAGACTGAGGGTGGCTACCCACTGGACCAGCTATACCGGACTGTACTACAACAGTTATTCGAGTCCGAGGAAGCACGAGAACGGTTCCGTGAGGTCATGGCCGTTGTGCTCGCTCTCAAAGAACCACTCCCTCTTCCTTCTCTCTGCGCTCTTTTGCACGGACGGTTGAGGGTACGAGTAGACGTTCGAGCTGTTGTCTTTGCTCTTGCGTCATTGTTAGATGGAACTTCCGATGACTGAAAACCTGTCCGGCCACTCCATACTTCCTTCTATGACTTCTTGCGTGATGCACGGCGCAGTCTTACTTTCGAAATCCCTTCCCTTCCTCAACATTCTCTTACTCTGGGACAAGCATCACTTGCATGCATGTGTCACATGCTCAAGTTCAACATTTGTGGCCTTTCTGACTCTCGGGTTCTCAATGCTGCTGTCCCTGATCTATCTAGTCAAGTTAGCAGAGCCATCCCCCCCCATCTGTCATACTCTTGCCTGTATTGGATGGACCACTTGCAACATACTGAATGCACTCCAGACTTACTTGATGCACTCAGTTCTTTCTTTAAAGGCTTCTTTGCCTACTGGCTTGAAGCTATAAGCCTTCTGTCTTTCTCATCAGTATCACCCATTCCATGTGCCCTCCATGCTTGTGCCATACTTCAAGATTGGGCCCAGCCAGATGTAGGGGAAATTCTATGACTGATGACTGATACTGAAAGTTTTAGTTAGGGCCATGATATCACTTCCCTTGCTTCAGAGGCATCTCGATTCATCCAGGTGTTTGCCCCTGTACTTAGAAAATCTACCCCCCATTTGTACCTGTCAGCCATGCCCCAGACACCAACTAGCTCACCACTCTGTCAGCTGTGGCAGAAATTCCTTCTAAAACATGCTTCAATCACTGCTGGGCATCCTGCTAGTTGGCCAGCAGATATTCTGACCATCCAGGGCCATGGGAGTTCTGTTACATGTGTTGCCTATTCACCAGATGGAAAGAAAATTGTCTCTGGCTCTTATGACGGCACCATCAGGATCTGGGATGCAGCCACTGGCCAGCCTATAGCAGGTCCATTCCAGGGGCATAAATTTTGGGTCACATCTGTTGCCTATTCACCTGATGGGAACAACATTGTCTCTGGCTCTCATGACAGGACCATCAGGATCTGGGATGCAGCCACTGGCCAGCCTATAGCAGATCCATTCCAGGGGCATGAAGATTCAGTCACATCTGTTGCCTATTCACCTGATGGGAGCAAGATTGTCTCTGGCTTTCATGATAGCACCATCAGGATCTGGGATGCAGCTACTGGCCAGTCTATAGCAGGTCCATTCCAGGAGCATGAATATTCAATCACATCTGTTGCCTATTCACCTGATGGGAACAACATTGTCTCTGGCTCTGATGACAGCACCATCAGGATCTGGGATGCAGCCACTGGCCAGCCTATAGCAGGTCCATTCCAGGGACATGAACATTCAGTCACATCTGTTGCCTATTCACCTGATGGGAACAAGATTGTCTCTGGCTCTGATGACAGCACCATCAGGATCTGGGATGCAGCCACTGGCCAGTCTATAGCAGGTCCATTCCAGGGGCATGAAGGTTCAGTCACATTTGTTGTCTATTCACCTGATGGGAACAAGATTGTCTCTGGCTCTCATGACAGGACCATCAGGATCTGGGATACAGCCACTGGCAAGCCTATAGCAGGTCCATTCCAGGGACATGAACATTCAGTCACATCTGTTGCCTATTCACCTGATGGGAACAAGATTGTCTCTGGCTCTAATGACAGGACCATCAGGATCTGGGACTCTGATGCAGCCACTGGCCAGCCTATAGCAGGTCCATTCCAGGGGCATGAACAAAGGGTCACATCTGTTGCCTATTCACCTGATGGGAACAAGATTGTCTCTGGCTCTGATGACAGGACCATCAGGATCTGGGATGCAGCCACTGGCCAGCCTATAGCAGGTCCATTCCAGGGGCATGAATATTCAGTCACATCTGTTGCCTATTCATCTGATGGGAACAAGATTGTCTCTGGCTCTTCAGACAGGACCATCAGGATCTGGGATGCAGCCACTGGCCAGCCTATAGCAGGTCCATTCCAGGGGCATGAACAAAGGGTCACATCTGTTGCCTATTCACCTGATGGGAACAAGATTGTCTCTGGCTCTGATGACAGCACCATCAGGATCTGGGATGCAGCCACTGGCCAGCCTATAGCAGGTCCATTCCAGGGGCATGAACATTCAGTCACATCTGTTGCCTATTCACCTGATGGGAACAAGATTATCTCTGGCTCTTCAGACAGGACCATCAGGATCTGGGATGCAGCCACTGGCCAGCCTATAGCAGGTCCATTCCAGGGGCATGAAGATTGGGTCAGATCTGTTGCCTATTCACCTGATGGGAACAAGATTGTCTCTGGCTCTGATGACAGGACCATCAGGATCTGGGATGCAGCCACTGGCCAGCCTATAGCAGGTCCACTCCAGGGACATGAAGATTGGGTCATATCTGTTGCCTATTCACCTGATGGGAACAAGATTATCTCTGGCTCTGATGACAGGACCATCAGGATCTGGGATGCAGCCACTGGCCAGCCTATAGCAGGTCCATTCCAGGCACATGGCTCATCTATCTCATGTGTTGCATTTTCACCTGATGGTTTCCACATCATCTCTGCATCTAATGACACATCCATTAAAATGTGGAAGGTACAATACCTTATCTCCTTTGGCAACCTTCATGAAGATGATGGCTTTGTTTTCTCTGATGATTCCTGCCATTGCTGGATTGCTCCTTGGTTCAGGGCTGCCTTTTACTTTCCCTGTCTTTCTTTAGTTATATCTCATCACAGAATATATCAAGTTGACATGGATAGTTCTATCTCTGGGGACTCCTGGACCATGTGTTGGAAATCATCAATACAATTCTGATTGGGGCTTCTTTCTACTCTGTTCTATGAAAATTTTCAGTCATGCCCTTTAAATCATCTTGTCATTTCTATCACTTCTACTGTATCACATCAATTTTAGTATGTGCAGACTAATAGACTGACACATTTAAGAGAGTTGTATACTATCTAAACTGTACCATAAATATTTATCATATCAATATACTCCTGCAATCATAGTCTAGTTTTTGAAAATTGAAAGACAGCTAGTCTAATATTCTGACCCATTAGTAGATAAGACTTCTTTATTCTCTCTACATAATATCATACTCTAAGGGTGACACTATATTATAGCAAGCTTATCCAGCTTTTACTAGAGCCTTCTAAATCTCCACCATTACAATTGTTTATCATGATATTTAAGTTGTTTACCCTTGATATACAGTCATATGCATATCTGTACTCAATAATATCAATGATTGCCTTGTATGTCATCCACTACATCTCCTACAGCCTTCTTGCCCAGAGCCACCTTAGTACTTTAGTATTACATAGATGTGTATGTGCTTTTTTCAGTTCCTACTTTCTTTCACAAGTGGCTTTCTATTAAACTTCACATGATGTGATTATGAATTTTAGCCAGCAAGCATTGAACACCTTTAGAGGCCCTAATATTTCATTGCACCAAGTTACTTAAATGTGTTTGTGGGAGGAGTGGTAGAAATCAAATACTGACAAAAAATTTTCTCAGTTGAATGTGTCAAAGCTCATATCCATAGTTTTTATATTAAGGAATTATGGGTTCACAATCCAATATATTGAAAATTTAAGACTCAGACCTATGTCATCTTGTATGAATCCTAAAATATTTTTCATTGCACTCATGAATCATGATTCAATGACTTTTTCACCTCATGCCCCCAAGATACACACATTACATAGTTTTTAGACTGTAAATGTGCATTATGATGATGGTGGGATGAGGTACAAAGTTATTGGACCACTATTGCAATGACTTTCTTATCAAAATGTTTTATTGTGACCTGGATTTCATTGCAAACCTCTAGCCTTAGTGGAACTGGAAATAATTGGGCAGTGGCAGATCTTGCACAGTATTTAGTCATATGCAGGCACATATGTGGCATGTGGCCAAACTCCAAGTTGAGGTTTCCAAAATATTTTTACTCAATTATTATTATTAAGTCCCCTGTATGGATCTCTTTGCCTCATTGGAGGAGCACTTTCACAAGAAGAAAAAGTATTCATGTGGCCCTATGGGCAATCCCAGACATTTGATCAGAGTGCATTCTCAAACATGGAATCCTCTATTAAAAAATTCATTGTACTTTTTGTATGAGTACATACAAATAGGGCCTAATTAATAATTCAAGTTCAGTAACAGCATCAGTCAAAGCAGTAGGTCCAAAACAGGAAACTCAAATATAGTATGTATGTGTTGATGGCACAAGTCATGGATGACAGAATCTTCTTGAAAGTCAAAAATGAGCTACTTATGGAGTTGCATATCAATGCACAAAGATTTGTAAAATCATTTATTTATTAAATTATTCTAACAGCTGACTTCTCTCCTTCATCTATGACCCTTATGACTTCCTCCCATTTAACCCAGGTGTTACCCAAGAACACATAATATTACCTGTGAGATGGTAAGGCAGTGAGAGTAGTTAAAAGCAAAAGGGGATTAAATAACAAATCCAAAACAGCAAACCAAGTGGGAAATGTTGCACAATCTATCTTATCACAAATAATCAGAACTACTGTGGAGCATGCCACTGTTGCTAATGGAAACTGATTGCCATATGAGGGTCAAGATAAAGGACAATATTAGATTGTTAGACCTAGTTCAGTGACTATCTTGCACACCATAACACACCCAAATTGTTCCAACAGATCCTCAAATTACTTACACTCTCGCAAACTTGAAGAGTTAACCAAGAGAAGTGATGTACAAAGAATATATGTGATACCCCTTCAGGATACTGCCAGAATGACATGAAACTATGGATGGGGTATGTACTACTATGATGAACAACATTGATAATGATCGGAGCCACTTGAAGGAGCGTAAACGATTGTCCAGCTTGAACCGCTGAACTGAGTAGTAACTAATGATGGACTGCGCGCTCACGTCGCACGACGAAAACACAAAGAGTTCGAAATGAAACATCAGACTGCCTCAGCGTATTTTGGCGTGTCGTTGACTATCTCGGTGGAGTCCTCACGACGATAACCAGATCCTGACTCGAACGCTTTCATAGATACCATTCTTAAGTGTTGATTTGAATTCGCATGTTGACTGTTGTTGCTCATGATCCCTATCTAATGACGCACGCACAGTCAAATCGAACCCCACAGAGTGATTGTGAAGCCTCACTTGTGGCCGTCCCCTGGGTGCACTCTCTAAACCGGCCGGTTGACTTCCAAAGAGAGCATTGTCCTGGACAGTGGTGGAGGGTTTCCATCCACACCGAGCATTCAACGTGGAAAGGAGTGAATTGGAATACAACTTTGACAGCGGGAAATCAAAAATGAAGTTCCTATCGGGAAAACATCAGAGGCGTTTTCGGCCACACTGACAATGCTACAATGCACGATTGCTTACCATGTGCCCTGACCGCGGAAATGGAATGAATTAGGTGCGCTCTATGGAGGAGAGAGAACTCATACCCTGAGTGACATAAACAGTGCGAAGTTTAGTATGGCGAATGCTGCTGTGATAAGGCCAGTTTGCATGGTCACTACATTGTTTTGGTTTATTAGGAACTTTCTTAATCGACTAGGAACACTTACGACGGATAATCCTGTTGAGAAGATGGTCTGTCGCCCCAATACCTGTGCGACGGCGCATCTAGCGACAAGGAATTGAGAATCACACGATGACACTCGCGACAAAACCTACTAAGCTGAGCACAAGCACTCCTGTGATAAAGATGTCTGCTGCTGCTGATGTAACCAGCCAAACGAGTGACCAAAGTTCAGCTTTCTGAAAATTGGCGTATTCCCGAATAACAGTAATAAAGACCGCGGTCGCGATACCACCAACTGTGGTGAATTTGCTTCAGTTAAGACCAACTATGAGAGACAGGAACCGGGGCCAACTCACCAAAAGACACGATGGAGAAAATGGCAATTATAACAGGCAACACGATCGACTGACTTAAAACCCTGACACGCCAAGCGATGAAGAGCTGGACTGGCAAAGAGACCATGACCTGTAGTGGTATATAAGCTGAGAAGAATGATTTCTAATTCTTTTAATTGAACTTACTGCTATAGTGGGATCTTCGGATGGCGGGTCAACGAATTCTGCCTTGTGAGATACATTCAACTTGAGAAACGCGCACCAGATGCTAACACTAGCATTCCATGTGAGCCTAACCTTCATTCGGTAGTGAAAGTGTGCTTACTGATCGGGGCGTATACTAGTGCTTCCACAGTGCCTACGCGATGAAGCAATTATTTGCTTCGTTCAAATCCAAAGGACAGAATGAACGTACCATTACGAGTAATGAGAGGTTCATACATGATTAGGATGTCGCATCCAACATTGACCGTTTCGCAGAAGAACAGATAGGCGATCTTTGGCAATGTCAGGCTCTATATCCCATGATTATAGGAAAAACTCACAAACATCTTGATCCAGAACTTATCCTTGCTATTTTGCCCAAGTTTTTAGTTCGTCGCACGCAGGATGATACATTGACTATGCTTCACCTGCCGTATGCCTGGAAATACACGAATACCTGTCGGGAATATGAAGTATTCAAGAAACTGATTATTTAAATCGGAAATACCTCCATACCTGCATCACCAATATCTATCATTTGTCATCTCAGCTTCATATCCAAAACTATTGAGCGATTCGCGAGAGATAACCTACACCATATAGAATGCAGTTGAGAAACACGCCTATCAGCATAGGCCCGAACCTAAGAAAACGAGAACCAGCATTCAGATATGATTTAAATGAACACGGATTAAACTTTACACTTACAGAGACTCGACTGCACTCGCCATATGTGCTGGCCTGAGGTTCGAAACGAGGAAAGGCTGCGCAGCGGATTCCCGCCGGTTCACCGTATCGCGCCTTATATTCTTCCTCCCCGCAAGTCCGAAGCACGTCCATTGTATTGGGCTATTTCCATAGCAATACGGCTTCTCGACGGGAGATTCAGCGATTTGACGCGTGTGACCGCATGTCAGGAGGTTGGTTCGATGCGGCCTTAAGCCGACCTAGCATGTTCAACAGATTGCGCGGATCGATTATCCCATCCCGCACGACTTTGAAACAATTGTTTCGGATATGCTGGTAGCGCCAGAGCTGTGTGGGGAATGTGAGCTGCAAACTCGACACCTCGTCCGGTTAGCCGACTCGGAGCAAGAGGCACAGGAACACGAAAATGAAAACTCACAAGTGATGAAGCTCAGTGAGCGCAACTCACACGGAATCCAGATGAGTCGGGGTTTATATCTTGAAAGCAAGAACGACATTGACAATGGGGGTCGCTGATTCGCTAGGTGCAAGTTCACCCCGAGCGTATCGGAGTGCGCCGCCGTCCCACGCCACCTCTGACTTGTACGAGAGGAGGTGAAACCCGGCGAAAAGGACGGTGTCCCGAAGAGTTGTTCAAATCTTCGGACTTTATGCCTAGCACTACTGTCCGCAGGAGAAATAGTATTTGCTGGACGACAGCAAGATGACAATATTCGGATCACTAGATTCTAGACTTAGAGCGGCTTCTAGATTCTCATAATCGGGTCCTCATTGAAAGCCTGAATAAAAATTCAATACTTACTTTAAACAGTAGGTATTAGCAGAGTCTTACCGGTGTGCTCCAGCCTTCGGCCAGTGCCCTATAGGTTATGGTCCAAGCTCAAGCATACGCTACCTCATATTTCTCAGGTTGCTAGTAGAGGCTGGCTAAAAGTCTACTCCGATATTCTCGTCGCCCTAATGAGAAAGGCCAAGGTCTCCGGAGCCGAAATGTTCCAAGAAGGGCCTTAGGAATTTAAGAACCTTGGCCCCTGGCGCAAAGTTTAGCCCGCGAGCATTTCCACGCTGGTACGAATTGGAAATCTGCAGCTGTAACGATCAACGTCAAAGCTGCGGCTGACAGCCTGAGTGCCGCCACCAGTCGTGACTTTCTTCCTTGGTGACCATGTGATACGGTGATACCTGAATCCGGCACGACAAGTAACTTTTAGTGTATTCATCTCAGCGTAGCTCACTGGTCCTGCCATTAGTTTGGCAGCGGAAACCCTATAGACCTACTTGAACATAAAGATGCTTGTTGGCTGTGCAGTTTGTCGTTTCATTCGGCTAGCATATCCTCGGCCGCACACTTCCTAAGTGATAGGGCATACAAGAATCTCGACGGAAATTTATTGACAGCACATAATTTGAAGCCACCCATGACTCTCGAAACTATGTTCAAGCAACCTTCCATGCCCAGAACGGTCCTAATAAACATCCCCGACTTAGCGTCACTTTCAACTACAAGCTATTATGAAATCACCGACCTAGCGGATCAGCTCTCTCGTGCCCCGCTCCAGTCCACATCCCAAGCACTCCAATGGCACTTCCGATTCCACCAACCTGAACGGCCTCGCTTGACCATTCAGGCGTGGATGTTCCTGGGAGGTTCGAATCCTGTGTGTAGGTGTCCTAAAACAGTCAATCATCAACTCATTCACGCGTGCCAGTGGGCTGGCCAAGAGAAGCAACGACAATAAAATCGTGCGAATAAACGTCACCCACCATCTGCCACCTAACTTCTCCTCCCCCGATGAGCTGCACGGTTCCTCTGACTGTTCGTCCATCCTCCAAGTCACGATCAGAACCGACAGAGGAACCCGAGAAATGAATGACTGGCGGAGGTCGGAAGTATCCTCTCAAGGCGCCCTGCCCGGAATGTCCATCACTAGGTGTACTATAAAGTATCTCACATTCGGGTTCGTTATCGTAAACAGGCATCAGGCCCGCACGCGAGTACCCGGTGATCTGTAGATCCATGGGAATGATACGACACGCTTCTTGTGTGCTGCGACTGAGAAACTTGGTAGAGTCGAGCTATTTACCTGCGTCCAGAAGGAGTTATTTGAAACAGAGAGACCAGTACGCACATTGAAGACTGATAGTAAGAGGGTTGTATTAGGTCTCGATCGTGCGTCCAAACGGGCAATCATAACTCACATAATAGTTCTCTGTAATCCATCCAACACACGCAACGTCTACAACGCAAAACAAGGGATTTGTCAGTTTGTTATCAGACGAAATAGGAGGGCATGGCAGATAGACATGAAACTTGGCGTGCAGTTTGAACAGCCACAAAGTGCCAATCTCAGATAGAACACGGGGAGGTGTCTAGAGATGGCATCTTCGGTCTCTGTCCTCTTATTACCCCAACCAAGTGACATAAAACACATTGATGTTCAAAACAACGCACCTCCATATCCCGGCAACACCTGCCCAGTCCCATCCCTGACACGCCTCCCCCTCGGGACCAATCTCCCAATCCCCAAGTCCACCGATGATCCCACCGACAGAATCGCTTGCTTTTTCTTTCCCCTTTCCCTTGTCCCCGCTTGTAGAGGCATCTTGAGGCTGCTCAAGCTCAGCTCGTTCTTCCACAATTCTCGGTTTCCTCGATCCGATACTCTCCTCCAACGACAACGCTGTCGATGTGTTCACATTCTTGTTTATACTGGACGTCACGGATTCCTGTCGTTTAAACCATCCGCCCCAGAATCCGCACGCGCTCCCCAACCTCGCTACCTCGAGATTGCGGAAAAGAGAGAATATGTCCGAGAGCTCAAATGTTGCCGAAGACAGGTTGGAATCAGGGCCGCCCATCGGGACCGTACGCGCCGAACTCGACGCGCATGGATGAGAAGCTGTAGCGATATGGTTACGGATAAGCATGACATCGAGGGCGACTACGAATGAGACAACAACACACCCGGCTCCAACGTCCCACCCTGCGCTCTCACAATTTCCTCGTCCTCCCAGAACATGCCTGTGTCCCCGGGTCCGATCTCGGGTGCACTCTCGACATTGTCACTGATGGCGCTCTCGAATAATTCCCTCAGGTTCGCTTCCACGACGATCCGCACGCTTGCGAGGTACGTATAGTCGGGTCTGAGATGATACGGCTTGATTGAACGTGGAGAGACCGCGGGTGGGCGACGCGGATTGGAGCGACGTGTCCTGCGTCGCGAGGACCCAGACCCAGGCACTGTCGAAGGAGGAAGGGTGATCGACGACGGTTCACCAGTACTAGCCTCAGTATAAACAATGACATCCACTCTTTCTATTTCATTCGTCTCTTCGTCTTCATCGTCCATGTCCACCTCGTCTTGATCAACGGGGACTTCCTCGGACTCGTTTTCCAGACTCTCCGCAGCGGAAGTCCCCGATCCAACATCCGCTGTAGGTGGGTGCCAGTCCTCGTCATCGTTATCCTCCGACGTGGAGTCGGCGTTGTCGTATGCGAACCATGCAAGCATCGCTACGCCTTGGGATGACCTGGTGCGACTGCCTTCACCCTCACGGCTCTCGTTCCCTTGATAAAAAATCGCCTTCTTGTCCTGTCCACTCGTAGGAGGACGTCCCTCGAGCACTTCCTTGGTGACAGAGTGATAAGGTCCCCACAAACGGTCACCGCGAAGGTATCGCATTTCATATACTCGTCTCCTCGCGAGAGTGCGTGCGTCTGCGTACTGCTCCGAAGGGGTCGGAAATGGTCTAGGGTTACGGCGCGCAGGCTGCTCAGACATAACGGATGACGGGACGTCCTCCGGTGTACTTGCAACGGCGGTGGACCCGGAAGTAGAACTAGACCCCGACGCAGATGTAGTCGTAGATTCATGCGCAGAAGTCGTTGTCTGTGTCAAAGTGACAGAAGCGGAACCTGGGCCGAGCGGAGGCGGTATAGGCACGAACCCAGTGATACAGATGATCCGGTGAAACACATTTCCAAGCGGGTCGTTCCCCCAATACTGAGCCCCAGACACGACCGGTACATACGCTGGCAATCCCCGTACGTCAACCGCACGCGAGGCAAGGAGCGTGCGGACGAGCTGTGGTGGGAGCGATGGCGTCGGTACCCGCGGGGATGTCAGTGTCGTGTGGGTTCCAGATGTCCCCATGGAGCCCCGCAAGAGCGTCGCATGCGGCCCAAAAGCCACCCGCCCGACTCTCGCCGCAGTCCTTGAGGTCTCAAACCCCCCAAACTGACTCGCGAGCACTATCAACAATGGGGGCAATGGCGGGGCATTCGACATCCGTTCCTTCCTATCTCCCACGCCAGATCCTTGGTTCCCCGTGGGGTAGGGAGAAATCACAGGGGAGATCACCGTCAGCGCGATCGGGGGTGAAGCGGGGAAGGGCCGGAGGGTGAGTAGGCTCGAAAGAAGGGCGCGGAGAGTTGCGAGGGTCGTTTCGTACCAATCCGCGGGCACTGTCGCGGGTGGGTCCAATTTGGCATCCCCATAATCCTGACGTCCTTCTTCCTTCTCCTCCCCGCCTTCGTCGTCGTCGTCGTCGTCATCGTCGTCATCGTCACCGTCTCTCTGCGCGACACGAATGTCCCGTCGCCATGCCCTCAACCATAGTTCACATTCGATCCGTCGTCGATACTCAACCCCCCAATCCCACTGCGAACCGGCTGGCAAGACCCTCGGATCCATCCGCCCACGACACTCGAGCGCTGCCCTCGGGTCATCCCACATCCCGAGAAACAACTCGCGCCATAGATGCGAATCAGGTGAAGCGTACACAAGCGCGTAGAGCGCACGACACGTCCTGGAGACAGCGGCGACCGTGTGTGGGGAGGCGGCGCTGACAAGGACGGCTTCGATCAACTCGGAGGGAAGCGTGAGAAACACAGACTGCGACGTCGTCGACGTCGTCGGTAGTTTCGTCGCTATCATCATCGTGGTGGGGTCGATTGCGGCTGTGGGAAGCCCGTCGCTGCGTAATCTCACACAAAGATTTGGATAAGCAAGGCTTGGTTTGTCATCACGCATACTACATATACAAAACGACGAGTAGTACCACCCAGGTTTAGATCACCATGACGTCGGCCTAAACACGCCCATTCAACCATCGCTCCGACAGAATGGAATTCGAAGAAAACTTACCCAAAGGTGCCGCTAGCGGGCAATGCCTGATAGGGCAACGACTTGGCATCCGCCGTGTTTATAAACACTGTGTTCCCCCACCACGTCTGTATCGTATTTAACCCAATCGTTCCGTTCTGCGGATACTGGAGCACGAAAAAGATGATGATGATACTAAACGCCAACCCAGAATCCAGCGCGGCGGACAAGACGTCTGTTCACTCCACGTAAATGTCCGAGCTCAGGAGATATGACGCAAAAAAGACGCACAATTGTACTTGGTCCACCATGAAAAGTGTCTCCTTCGGATCCAGAAATTGAAGATGAAGCCAACGATCGCCCACGGGACGTAGTTGACAGCGTTCGCAGGCGGAATCGCGCCCATGCCGCTAAAGACAACGGGGAAACTAGTCCACGCCGAGGGTCAGCCCGAGTCGACTCAAGGATACGAGACGTACTTGACATAACGAATAAAGCTGTGAGGCCACTTGAGATGAATCAAATATGCAGCCACGGGGCAGATCGCGCCGACAAGGAAGAAGTATGTAAGCGCTATCCATCGCCATCAGCCCCCGTTCCGATAAAAAAAGGCAAATGCGGCGTACGGCTATAGATTTGACCAGGCGAGAATACGCGGGCAGGACCGATGACACCCCAGATGATGCTCGCGGTGCCAAACACCTCCGTGCTTGGGCAAATGAAACCGTCCTTTTGCTTCGGACTGCACATGTCGGGAACGTTGGTAAACATCCACGCCTGCACGCCTAGTTGGACAGTGCCTGCGACTATGGTCGCGGCGACTTGGGCTGCAGCGCACATCAGTGATCTGGTGCTGAATGGGGCACTAAGACGTACCCCAGAACATCGAGCGAGGAGGGATCTTCATGTAATGACCAAGCTTGAAATCCGAGGAGAAGGTCAGCGCTAAAATCCGTGTCAGACACCAACACTCTATTCCGAATCAGCAAGGCGTACCCTGGGACATGGTGATGTATCCCCACGTTTTGAACATCATCATCGCAATCGGTCGGCCAGGGAGGGCATATCCAACAATCAGCTCCGTGATTACACTATCGTGAACAGCCCGTGAGATGACAGCGAACCACAAAAAATAATAACAAACGCACTTAAGACCGACTTGTTGATTGGTGATGGCCTGAATCATGCCAACGGGTATCACATAGAAAAACGCTGTATTCATCAACCGCGCGGTTAGCAGCATGCATCTAGCATATCATAGCGTACGCACAGATCAACAATGCCAAGAAGAAAGCCCACACTGGGAACTCGGTGTGCCACACCTCGATCAAGATGATACCAAACACAATCATCGACACTGCCAGACATTGGTATTAGGCATATCTATTTATCGACGACAAGACACATACCGAAGATGATTCCGTACCACCATTCAGGTACTTGCTTATACTTGGCCATCAAGCGCGCGTGAATATCAGGCTGCTCGCGCATTGAACGCCTGCTCTGGACCCAGATCTGTTTACGGAAGTAGAGGGCCGCATGGGTCAACGTCGCCGTGATGGAGGCAAATGACAAGCCATAAGAAACGGCAAAGGTTGCCCTGGGACGCAGTCAGCATCGACATCGGGAACAAAATTCAAGTAACGTACGAGAGGAAGAGTGGGCTGTAGGCTTCGTAGGCCTGAAGGTTAAACGACGCGTCAGAGTTGACGATCTTGGTGACATTGTATGAGCTCCCGGTGTTGTCGAAAGACGTTCGTGACGAGATGCTGTTGTTAATCATCCATTAGCGCCACAAACATCCGGAACAAAAGATCGATACGAACGGCAAGTATGCAGCATACCATGTATTGGTATAGTAGAGTATGGGGGTAATGAACCCTATATGCGCATGAGAAACCCCTCTGAAGAGACAGAAATGAGACCCACATATGAAGAACATAAACGCAACAGCAATATTCGCCTCCGCCCACCACGGGGTCGCAAGCGGGCTACCTAAAATATCGAACATCCATCAACGATACCGTCAACCCGCTGAAAATCCAACACGCACCAATATACGAGATCTGCGACCAATCGAATGTGATCAAACTCATACCCAAGCCACTTTGGTAGCCAAACAACTGGTTTACGACGACATTGTTGGGCGCAATCCAGCATACCCAAGAGAAGTAGGAGAGCGCCTGGAAGAGATACCCCGGCAAAAAGTACCAGCACAGGGCACCAGCCCACACATACAAAAAGAAGCGTTCACGCGAGATACCTCCACGCGTACCCATACCGGCGTAGGACTGGACATGAAGGGTGTTAAACAGGGCGCAGGTCACGAGATTGGCCGGCCAAACTGCCGAGATAACGTTCGTGAGCACGCATTTGACCAGAAAGGAAGAGAGAACATACTCATGGAAGGCGGTTGGACGAGGAACCGCCGCAAAATGCCGCCGATGGAAAAGCCAAGCAATTGAGTGGACATCACCAACATCCATTGATCTAATGCATGGATCACAGAATCGAGGCGATCAAAGCAAAGATCGGCGGCGGCCGTTAGGAAGGTGACGAATAAGGTGAACGATGGATCGACAAGGTGGGTTGATGATCATGGTAAATTTAGAATGTGGGTTCATGTGAGACAGCCAAGGAAACCCAAGATATGGCCAAGAAGCCCAGATAAGATAAGGCGGGGAAAATAATCATGAGCACTCTGTAATCACACGGGTCACACTGCACTCACAGCTAAAGTTGTACGTTTGTTTGTAAAACACCCGTTGCACGGCAACAATGTCTGTCTGGAACCACGTGCCGCGTTAACGTGACACCCCAAACAAAAACGATAACCCAATACATACCGCATATGCCGCTGTTTGAAAGCAGATGATCCGTCAGACTCTACCCTTGGATAACAATAGAACACACATACAGCCTGCGCCAACGGTAGCCATGATTGTCAAGAGCACATGCTCCTTGATAGTGAACGGTCCGGGATTGAGTGGGTGCCCAAAAATGCGCCAGTTGGGTACGATCTAGAAACCGTCAACAGTTACTGACTGTCACGGCGATAGCAACGAGCAAGAACTGACTGCAGCCCACGCACGACCCATCGGAAGAGATAACAAAACAGCGACATAGCCAGACACGCCAACTGAAGGATAGCGGAAGAAGAAGAACTGGTTCAAGCCAGAAAGCAAAATCGCCCAAGTGATACCTATCCAAAAATGAGCGCCCTGTCTGTCTGTCTGGAGTGCATATACTCGCCCATGACCCACACGCGAATGGTTGACACTGGAATTGTTGGATCGTCCGTATTTGCCACGGCCGATCGCACTTCTGGGTACGGTGAATCATCCTCTGTCAAGCCATCGTCAGTCACTCCCCGACCACTACACCGACTCAAACGGGCATACCGAGCACACCAGTCGCAGCATTCTCGGGGTCGATGTTTGGATCGTCAAAGTCGGCGAGATTAGCAAGTATGTCTGTGTCTGCGAAACAACGTGAGTACGTGGCCCCAGGCACAAGCGCGCCGAGGCAACTCCAGCAACGCACTATCGCCTTCTTTCAACTTCAAGTCACCCTTTTCGTAGTCTTCCGGGCTGAGCCGGCTACTCTCGAACTCGTTCGCCATATCGTCGATGGGAGAGACGCAGACTCGGACGAGA